>MU403183.1:0-119030 GCA_022695765.1 Annulohypoxylon moriforme
AATTTTAAAATTAATAAAAAATATAAAATAACCCCCGTTAAGTAAATATATAATAATAAAAAATTAATTATTACTTATTAATTACATAAAAAGAATTAATTTAGCGGGATAACGGATGTTACGGTTATCGCCCAAGGTAAAAGCAAGTGTTTATTCACAGGATACTCTAAAACTAAACAATAACAATGATGCCAATGATGAAGTGTAAACCCAATCCTTATAGACCGGTATGCATGAACGGGTATTCGCATGAGCTTGCAGCCTAAAAAAGAAACCAAAGAACGAGATTTATGAGACAATATACAGTCTGTACAAAGTGGTGTAGTCTAGTGTCTCAGAATACTCAATCTGAGAATCCCTTCATGCGGTTCTTGCGTTCATACTTGATAGGTTTCTGGTTTTGGGGTGCTGAGACGTACTCGGTCTTCGCACCGCTCAGCAAGTCTCTCACAACGGGATTGTTTAGATAGTGGTTAGCAAGACCACCTCCGAGAATGGACTTAAGCATTCCAACTCGAGCCGATAGAGACCAGGTATCAATCACAATGCTGATATTCTGGATTCGAAGCTTCTGTCTGTAACCGTACTCTTGGTAGTCGCCGTTGAAGTCTGATTTATTGCCACCCGTGTGGGGATTGCTCGCAAACCGTCGTGCGGTTGAGTATCCCGGACCCTTGCCATGCTCGAGGGAGGTCACGATACTGTTGAAGTTGCTGTGAAGCTGTCGTTTATCTTTCTTAGATATGGACTTCGAGGACTCTCTAGTGAGCGCATGCATGCGGTGAAGAAGCGCATCTTGATCGTATCGCATGTTCCATGTCTCTCCCGTCTCTTCTTCATACTCGCGAGCGCTCTCCAAAAGTAATGCGATATTAGATCCGGCAGCTACCTGAACGTCCACGTCAGTGCTATCAAGCTGTTCCATAAAAGCTTCTAGCGCCTCCGTGCTCTGCTCTTCGAGATCGTCAAGACCAGTTGCCACGAATCCCCAAGCGTTGAGTGCTGCCGCGACTACTGGTCCATTATCGCCAGCATCGATTACATGTCCATCACTCTGGATGATCTCAATCAGAAACTCCAGAAACTCTTCAGCGGCGGTTACAGAGCCCCCGCCACACAAGGTTGAGACGCCCATGGCTCGGATAGCTGCTACCTTGATCTGTTCGTTATCGTCGTCATCATAATCCGAGTTCTCGCAAAGGGTCTTGAGAGTTGGATACACGCGAGCATGAATGCTCTCGGCTCCGGATGAGAGGATGGTCATCATCAAAGCTCTTAGAGACCACAGCACCCCCTGGGGAGTGCGGCGGCCACGAACACTCTTAAGCAGCATAGGAACAAGTTCGTCCATCTGCGCATCAATTTCCTCGGCACTAGGGTGATGTCGAATCAGCTCCGTATAGGCCGTCAGCTTGTCTGCTCGGTCCTGGCCGCTGTCGCGCTTCTGGTCTAGTAAATCCACGATATGGTTGTGCAGAACCTCTGATGTTGATGGTGGTGCTGTTCCTTCTTCTTCGTCGCCCTCTTCCGAAATAACGAGAGAACTGGCTAAACTGTCTGTGTACTCATATTCGCTAGAATCTTCTTCGTCGGATGCGTGTCGACTAGTAGCACGCGAACCAGGTCGTGAGCTAGCGGGCGACTGTTGCGCGGACGGCTGTCGCGATCGCGCCTTTCTAGAGACGGTCTTGCCGCTCTCGAAGATCTTCTTTCGCAGGTCGTGCATTTTGGTGAGTTGAAAATCTAGAAGCTTTTGCTATTATGGTAAGGTGGTATTGGGTTGTGTCGATCGCCCGATAGATGTGGTAGGGTGGAAAAAAGTATCAAGTCTTAAATCCTCTAGTATGCGAACAGTGAAATGATTGGGCTGTTTGCGACATGAATTCCATGGGGATGGATTAAGAGCTAGGTGATATATGCAAATTGTAGGCCGTGGAAAATAGTCTTTGTGATGGGTATGTTAGCTCTTGTTCAAAAACGTTGTGCCGTTCCAAGAACAATAGAGACGGTAAAATTCGAATTGAGTTTCGTTTTTGCGAAGTGCGAAGTGCGAAAATGGGAATCGGGAATGGGCGGTGAAATAAAGATTTCGCAGGCGCACTGGAATTTCTTGGGAAGGTTAAAACCGGACAAATCGGATATAGGTTTTATGGGAATGGGAAAGGACGAAAGGGATTCTCGTTTCCTATTTAATCAGACGCAGGAACTTTGTGTAGAGGGAAAAACAGGTAGGAAGGTGCGCGTCATCTGGTACTCAACTCGTCATATGAATTGGCGCGGGGCTTTGACGTTCCCCAGTTTTAATGTACCGCCACTAACATGTAAGAAATCCCTACTAAGTACCGGGTACCCCATACGTTCAATGATAATGTACTCATTTGACCTTTCCGTGGGGTTGATTGTTGTTAGGATACCTACTAAGGATCAAGTATTTTTATACCACAAGATGCTCAATATTCTCTTGAACTTGTTCTTACTATAATCGCATGTCTAAATAAGTAAATATTCAAGTATACCATTCATACAAAAGTAGGTACCTACCTAAATAATCAATTAATTATCGCAAGTTAACTTTAGTTAACAACCTCGTGGTGTGTGGGTTGAGCAGAATCAAGTTGGTTATATCCATCATCTAGCATTCTACGGCAAAGGTTACCAGGTACCTCAGTGCCCCTCTACCTAATAAGTACAGATATATACCTGTTAAAGAACTTCCAAGTTATAACACATTGGATACTTTCCTTATCGTATTGATGTTTGTTCAGCGATGGTTATATTTATTCACTTATAGATATGTTTGACAAACTTCATCTTGAAATATTTCGTATTTGAGCACGTTTTCATGGTCCGCGTGCAATGTGAAGTTACCTACCTATGTATGCCAGTATTCTAATAAATATGCATATTAGAAGCATGACCCGCCTAACGCAACTATCGGAAGAATGATATCTTACCCAGGTGCTAGGTTAACCCCACCATCTGTCCAACGCTAGACTTTCAACTACGACCCCACTACTAGCTGAACTGCTTGCAATCTTTCTTACCTTTGACTCATCCAGGAAATCGCCAGACAACTCTTATGATATTGGACTTTTCATATATTTAACACTTAGAACATCATTATATGATGTATACCTGGGTACTATAGGATATAGGTTATAATGATTGATATTTTAGAAGACAGAAGCGAAGTGAAGGCTCTCAGCCTTACTGTAGAGTGCCTAAAATCAGTAAATGGGATGCATTAAGCTAGGTGGAGTTTACAGGGAACCTTGCCATTGATAAGGTCCTTATCAGGCTATCGGGAGGTCAGGCAGTCACAGCCCCGCCATAACTATGGGAACCCCAGCTTCTTTGGATGTAAGATATGTGTAGTGCTTGCTTTAGACGTAACTAATAATCCTAGCTCCTCTTCTGCCTAATCCACACCATCTAGGTCATCTGGGTCATGGTGGGATTTATCTATTCGTCTTTAACATCCATCCGTGGAAACCTACCTCATCCACATCATCTCTAGATGTAAGCCAAAAGTTTCGTGCTTCTAATAGATGTCACGAGCTGCGATGAACTGCGATTAGATATCCGAGATATCTGAGGCATATTCTCACCTGGCAGCAAGGCTATGGTGACATTTTCAATTCATTTAATTCACCGCAACTCCTTCTCTGAAACTTTGGTCGGTAGGTACGTTGCCTGCTGCCCGCTTACCACAGAGTTGGCGCTTTCCTACTGCCCCGCCAATCGCAACGCACTTACCCATTAACATCAATACATTTGATGTAGGTATTCTCAAGGTTGGAGACACGCCAATCAGTACGGGTAGGTACCACCGACCACTGTCCACTGCCCACTGTCCACCGTCCATGCTCTCAATTATTATATGTACTAAACGCAATCGCACGTTCTTAGCTTCTCTGACACACATAACCAACCAACCTTGGAACCAAGGCGACTCCACAGGCCACTTCCCCCCCTCTTACCTCCTCCAGCTCCTCATCACTTCCATCTTTCCTACTCTTCACTCCCTCATTCTTTAATCTCAACCTCATCAACTCCGGCCACCTGGGAAATTCGTACGATATCACCGAGTCATTCATTTCCCATCGAGTTCGCATACCCTAAGTTTTCGATTTACCCTGCCGTAATACTGGGAACTATCCGATAATCTCGTGGCCTTATCTCGGCACTCGAGGCTCGACACCCATCAACTACTGTTCTTCTGCCGGCTTCCAGAACCGGACGAAATGGCGACCATCAACAACCCTAGTCCCGATGATGACGAAGGTAAGGAATACATATCTTCTACTAATCTCTATTTGCATCCGACTAATCCGTGTCCAATCCAGTTGTCGCCATCACCTTGGCCTTGCGACCTGCTGGTCCGCAAACCTCTCTTGCCAAGCGTGACTTTATCCTCAGTCGCCTGAGACCCTCCATCCGAATCGGACGAGCGTCCAAAGTCCCAGCTAAGGGCTTCGTCGCCGCTGAGAACAATGCTTGGTTTGATAGTCCGGTCATGTCTCGACAGCATGCTGAACTTATTTTCGATTATGGCACCCCAAAGGTAAGCTTACCAACAAGTTTGTGATAAGGCTGTCATTCTGGATACTCTTCTGACTCCGATGTATAGGGCGTATTCATTAAGGATATCGGATCCCTTCATGGGACTTTCCACACCCCCGGCCATGGTACTGGGAAAGAATCAAGACTGGAGCAACACATTCCAGTTAGACTATCCAGTGGCGACTTGCTTCGATTTGGTACCGATATCTTCAGAGCCGCAGCGACGTTCCCTCCCTGCACACTCGAGTTCCATGCGGTTCAACAACCCATGCCGTAAGTTTCGGGTACCTTTCGTAGCTGTTGAAAACTTACTAACTCACCATCGCAGGAATCACATATCTCTCCTAAGTCGAGTATTCACTATCCCAGATGATATCGACGACGACGATGAGGACGACGATGATAGTGTCATTGAGACGGCTATGCCACCAACACAGAAGGGCGATGTTCAACATGGCCCGTCAATCGACTTGACTCGGGACGAAACCGATGAGGTTGAGGACCACACCGCCCACAATAACCTCAACTCTGATGTCATTGACCTAACCTCGGAACCTGATGAGCATTCCGACCATGAGGTGAATGTGTCGAACAACCGTCATTCGTCTGCCTTTTCTTCGATTGGTGGTCAGTCCATTCCAGTTGTCTTCCCTGGAACTAATAGCTTTATAATCGATGGCTATGCGCCTGACTTGCCGTCGGCCACATACCACTCTCCCAAACCTGTGGTGGGTCTTGATGACGTCCCGGATCAGTTCTCTGACCATAGCCATGGTCCCGATCCTTATATTGAGCGAGATGGCGAGGAAATGGAGGATGAGGATGATATCCGATTGACAGACTCGGAGAATGATTCGGTTGTCACTAGATATTCTCTGGATGAAACTAACGCTGCGAGTGAAGAAACGGATGAGGACGAGGACGATGGTGGCTCCTCAAGTTCCGTTTCTTTTAATTATGGCTGGGAAAATGAGTCTTTATCTTCCGGGCATCCCGATAGTCATGATGGGAGACCCGCAATCTGGGAGGATGACTATGAAAGTAAGTGCTTATGTGACGATACTCAATGTCCATTGTTCTCAGAAGACTAACGATAGTGTCGCTTTTTAGGTGCGGACGACTTGCCATACTCGGACAATGATACTTCATCATCGAGTGCAGATTCGGTAGACTCAGTGTCGAATGCGGGCTCTCCGGTACTTAACTCGCCAGCCCATGCTTTAGCTAAGATGGAAGCGATGGCCGCCCTTACCGAAACTGCCCTTGCTAAATCATCTGATTCAAAGCAACAGTCATTCGTTACGCCGTTCCTGTTTACCGCTCCTACACAACAAGATACGCCGGTCACTCATCCTAGAGAGCCAAGTCCGTCGGATGCCGCGATGTTCAAGAGTCACCCCGCCACTATCGACCGCACCCCTAATGGTTCCAGGGCTATGACTCTAGGAGAGAAGTCAGGCAAGTATGAATTCTTCGCAGCTAGGGAGATCAATCGTGGGACTATTGTGGACCAACTTCCACCACCGCCTATTTCAGCTATTAGAGAAACCCTAGGAGAAGATACCGATCATCGGGTTGGTAGTGTGGAGGCCGACCGGATTTCACATTCATCCTTTCCTCAGGCCATGGTCGGTGGCGATCAAGCGAAGCCTGTCGAGAAGGATGTCCACATCGACCAAGCTTCCAAAGTTTCTCCCCCATGCCACAATAGCACATCCAATGGCTTTTCTATCGACGTTCCGATGCAAGAATGCGTGTGGCCTAAGTCGGATCTCTCATGCTCGTTTTCCGGGGAAAGATTCATCAACAATCCTCGAACCGAGGATCTACCCAACGCACGTCCCGAACGACCCCAGAGTCCGGAACTCGACATGACTAGCGCATACACATTCCAGCTAAGCAAGATGGCAACCGAAAACCGCACCAGTCAGCAACCCAGACGTGTCGGAATTAAAGATCTTCTTATGCAAGAAGCAAACCAGCTTGAAATACTCCGTGAACAACCTATGCCACCTATGCCAGTCAACTTTTATTCCGCTGGACCTATACCAAGAGATTATCTAGCGCCGACACCCTTTGCCCATCAAACATCACAAGAACACAATATGAAACGATCCTTTGATGACGCTTTCAGTGATGAGCCGGTTTTACCACACGTGGGCGATATCTTAGGTGACGCGAGCAGCCAGTCTAGCGACAAGTCTAACGTCGAGCCCACCAGCAAGGAATCAGATATTTCCACCACATCCGAAGACATGCCTAGTGAGGTCCCGGTTAGCAAGACTGTTCCACCCCAGGCTGTGTCGCAATTGGAGCCCGTAGCTGTTGCCACGCGACCTGACTATTTCCAGCCATCGAAAAGACGTCGCTTTGCTCAAGCAGCAGCGTGCGTCGCTCTCGGAGGTGCTGCCGCTTTCACTTTTATGGTCTCTACCGCACCTGTCCTATAATGACCTTTTTATTGATTGGTCTACGGGTTGACAGTCATGGTGTCAATCTGGCGTCTGCTATAGGGAGGTCATGGTGGTGGTCGTGTATAACTCCTAACTAGGTTATGGATGGAGCTTTAGACCGTTTCGGTTTCCGTAGGAGTTATATTCATCTTGTCAATGGCGCATACGGTTCGGGAAGTGGCGTCAAGGTTTCTTTGTTTGGAGGATTGTTGAACTAAGTACATGCCACTGCAATTGTCTGGTGGTAACAAGGGACGGATCAGGGAACAACATTTTCTACGGAAACGGGGGGTAAATGAACTTGCACGGCTTCTGGCCAATAAATCTGAGTTTGCTTTGATTTACTTCGGCTTTCTTTTTCCCTGTTCGGGTCCTGGCAATGGGTTCACGTGCTTAGCTCCACTGGAAGGTTAGCATATTAGGCAACTAATACGAATGATTTTTAGTAATTATTCAGTGGCGCAGAAGGTGAAATAACTAGGATCAAATCGTATTCCGTATGTTCCATGTCCTTAGAGCATCATATACGGCTGCGTCTTCTCTAAGTTGTGATATGTATGTCGCTAATGTACATGTAATGAGCTCATTTGTAGCTGTAATCATCGTGCCATTCTTAACGTCATTTACCCCTATCTCTCTACCTACCAACCTGATTAATTGACTTGCCTTCCAAATAATTCCTGTAATTGGCAGGAACGTAACATTACTAATGCTACTCGAATCTCTGATGCTAGGGGCTTATTGATCGAATGGGCTATTATGGGCCGATATTGACTGACTGGCGTGACGTTGAGGGGCGGTATAACGGTGAACACAATGATCGGGTAAGAGACAGCTCGGATGTGGTGGTTTATGGCCTAGAAATATTGGATCTCTTGGGTTGAACGGTATCATTTGCTATCGAGAAGTAATTAAATATATCAAAGATGAGAAACCTGAGACACCGACTTAAAGACTCCCGATATCAATGGAGACGGATCCTTCGCGGGAAACGGCATGTTACGAGATTGTAAGGCTCGAGGTAGGGGGATCTTGGTCATAGGACTTTGAACTTGGCTGATTGATTGGAGACCGATAACGGCAACGATAGATGAACACATTGGCATATCCCTGGAACTATCGTTTATGTTACGGTTTCATGTATATGGGCATGATAAGATCGCTTCCACTATCCGATCGATCTGGCTGTCAAGCGAGAATTGTGCTATTCTTGGTATAGTTGGGCTGATAACGTCACAGCTACATCGGCGAATAATCAAATCGAACACTTGTTATTCGCACCCGCAAGATATTGAGACCTGCAGCTACATCATTCTCATGAGATAGGAGCGCGGGCCGAGGATCTACCTATTCCACCACCCCTTATTTGTGCTACAAGAACCATACCGTCGGGAGCGGGTTTCTACTAAGCTATTCTCTAGATTAAGCAACTGACCCATAGTCTACTCGGGCAGACAGCCTTGAGATAACCTTCCGGTCCGAAGGATGGTCCTGCAGCTGCGGGTATCCGAGCCGCATCTAGGTAACAATGTGTTTCCCCCGCAAACCTGCGGAAGCCACGTAGTTTCCGATCATAACTTGTGCTCCCAACAATCGGAATCGCAACTCATGTTAACATCGCCGGGACCTCGTACGACATATGCTCTCTGATGTAGCCTTATATGATCGCCGAGCAAAGATCACTCCTATATCTATGGGTGTCTGCGGAAACCTATCGGCAAGGATTGATCAAGCTTCAGCGCCCATCTACTAGCGTAGAACAGGGGTTTGGATAATAATGTGCTCTCGAGAATACGGCACCTTGACTCGTTGGATCCGTGGATCTCGTGTTGTACCCGGATATCGAGTCCAGCCTGCTGGGATCATAAGTCGTAGCCGATGAGCGCCTCAGCGTAACCGTTTACTTGATTGGAGCTCGAACAAAGTGAAGAGTCTAATGCTGGTATTTTTCCTTATCTTTCTCCTTTTCGAATCCGACCGGAAGAGTCATGATGGTGCTTCGTCGTCTGACATCTTCCCGCAACATTTCTTTGTGGTCAGTTGAAGATGTCGTGTGGTGAGACGAACAGCCTTGGATGAGGCGGTGAGTCTGAAGATTCGGAATGGAATTGCTGTCGGATGAGTTAGAGGAGATTCCTATGGGATGCTGAAGGCCGGATTCTTCCCTCTATAAAGCGAATGAAGTCGGCCTCTAATTCATAAGATAATGCGACTTGTAGCAATAATCGGACTAAACAATTTAACACCTTCAAAAGAAAACGGATCATTCATCGCACTAGGTACCCTATCATGGCGCAACAAACACAACAGGCGTGTGGATATTACGCGAGTTCTTATACCATGGACGAAGACCGGGCCATATATGGCCTCGGATCGAATCGAGACATGCCATCTCTATGTCCTAATTGCAAAGGCAACCCAAGAGAGTACGGAAAGCTCTAAACAACTAAGATATCCCGAAGGAAATACTGACCATGTGATAACAGTCGAATTCATTGCAACCGATGCGGCGCAACTGGGATGCTGGGTGTACCTGGCATTAGCGCTGGTGATGGACGACGAGACAGGGGTCAAACATCTTCTGGAGGCCCTAGTTCTGGACGCGGGAACTCCAGAGGAGACCCTTCTGTTTTTAAAGGTTCGAGGCGGTGAATGATGGTTGGAAAGATAGGGGGTATCTTCAAGGCGTTCAATGCATTTGATTTATAGTCTTTTTGATAAAGGGGCATGGGATTATATCTGTTTCCATAAGGTTATGTGTGTCGAACATTTCTTGTACCTTCGTCATTCTATAGACATTGACGCTGGCGTCTATATGATGATTATTTATAGCACTAGCAAGTTTATAGTGCATTCTTAAGTGATATAGCAGCGCTGAAGACCTACCTACCTACCTAGGTAGGTATGGATATACTAAGAGCTTAGGGCTTAGGTTACCTACTAACATGTAAGCTAGGTACTAGCACTTCATTGTTATAGAAGTAAGATCGCCTATTTTGAACTAGGTAGGCCAGCTGATGCCCCATTTCAACCAATTATTTTAATATTTTCCACTAACAGATTCTTACATGCTTTCACTATAAGCAATAGTTTAGGTACGAAAACCCACATGAACCAATACCAAATTCACATTAGTTAAGAGCGCTATTTCGTAGTCCGTAGTGAGATGAGTTTGGTGGGCCAAGTTTTAGGGAATTTGCAGAGGTCTGCGGATTGGGGGTCAATTCTATTCTAGAGTTGAATTCATGATTTGTACTGAATATGACTGATCACTCCCTCTGCAGTTCCATGGGACTGTGCAGGTATAATGGTTCCTCGATCTTATGATATGAGCGTTGGAGGCAAGGTCGCCCCTCGATCCTTTGTACTAAAAAAAGAATATGAACCCCCTATTACCTACCTAGCTTCCCCCTACGTTGGTTTTGTGCTACCGTTACGGAGGCACCAATAGGGATTAATCACTCAGTAAGCTGTGCTTCTCCGCTTTCTCAGCTCCCTTACTCATCGGTCGATATGTTGGAAGTATTTTAAGAGTTTTTACACGAAGCCTCTTCTACTACTATTATTCTTACCTGTTTGATTTCATATATGATCAGTTTATTAAGTTAAAATGCCAATTGATTTCCATCTCAGCGAGAAAGAAGCGGGCGTCCGCGAGGCGGCAGCGAGCTTCGCGCATAACGTCCTCAAGCCCGTGCGGGCGGAATACATAGCACAGCAGACTCCCCGCGAACAGTTCCAGGTCACACGCAAGGCCTATGCTGCCGCAAGCGCTGGTGGGATGATCAAAGGCCAGATTCCGCCTTCGCTGGGAGGTACTGGAGGCTCTCTCATCGAAACCGCGATTTTGGTCGAAGAGTTCTACTCAGTGGAGCCCGCGGCCTCGCTTACAATCTTCGGAACGGCGCTTGGTCTCATGCCCCTCAATCTTACGCAGAAGCCCGAGCACCGCGAGTTTCTTGCTCCGTTCCTTAGTTCCGAAGGGACTCCTATGGCATCATTAGTCTTTAGCGAGCCTGGCGGCGTCGCTAATTACCTGGAAAAGGGCGCCCCTGGCCTCAGCACCACAGCTCGCCGTGAAGGCGATGAGTGGGTCATCAACGGCGAGAAAAAATGGGCTACTAATAGTGTAGGTTGGGATAACCGAGGCGCCGACTTATCCTGTGTCGTCTGTCGGGACGTCACAAAACCGGTCGAGAACCCCGATGCGGATCCCAAAGACAGCATTATGGTAATCCTGGTCACACGTGCCGACCTCGAGCGTAGCGGCGAAAATAGCTTCCAAGTGGTGCGCGATGTCACCCTTCTCGGCCACACAGCATCCGGGCCGGGCCATCATATTAGATATACGGACGTAAGAGTCCCGTTGAAGAATGTTCTTTGCCCGCCCGGAGAGGCGGCTGCGGTGGTTTCGGGGGCCTTCGATCTAACCGCCGTTCTCGTCGGCGCGATGAGCGTGGGGCTGATGCGCGCGGCCTTCGACGCGGCGCTGGCATTCGCGAAGAGCGACGACCGACGTGGGAAAGTACCGCTTCTCGAACGTCAAGCCTTTGCGGACTTGATGTCTAGCATGAAGATGCAGACAGAGGCGTGTCGGGCTTTGACCTGGAAGGCGGCACATGCTATGGAGAACGGGCCGGGAGACTATAATGCTCGCCGGGAATTGGCTTTGGCTGCTAAGGTGTATTGCAGTGATGCTGCGGTAAAGGTTGTAACGGACGCTATTAATGCCGTGGGGGTGTATGTTTACTCCTCTTAAGCCCTGTATTTGTTTTGGATGGTACTGACTTAAGCCTCTAGAACCGCCTATGATGTCGAGCAGCCTTTCGCCGAGCTGCTGAAGAATGCGATTGGGCTGCCAATCTTCGATGGTGGTAATGTCGGGATAAGGAGACGCCACATGCAGGAGCTCATGCTATCTCCGAGCTACGATCCTTGGGCGGCGACGTACGGACCTTCGGGGTCAACGAAATAAAGTGCCTAGGCCGCCTTGCTACTCGCTAACTTGTGGTTACTTAGGTCCCTAGTTTGGAATACTTAGGCGTGTTGTAGTGCTATAAATATAAGCATTTGGGGGCCTGAACTTGTCCTTCATACCGCGGAGAAGTGATACGCGACGCCATCATTTCCCAGCCCACTCGATAAGGAAGCGTACGGGTACATACATGCCTAGCTCACACTGTGCGGGGTAATTTTTCTTCTATCCTCTCCAGCTTGTTTGCAAAGTGACAGCATCTTGTTCATTACCTCTTCTCCCAAGATTGTAGATGAGATCATACGCAACTCGGCCGGGTGAGTGGTGACTATCTGGAATGCTATGATCTATACAGAAGGTATTGGAGAGTCTAAAACCTTCAATAATATAAAGTCATCTACCCCTCTAATTCTTTTTCTCTGTATTCCCCTTACCGATCCGACTGGCCTTCGTCACGAGCTCACCAATTACGGCCACGGATCTTCCTCCCATAATTTCAAAGACTGGTACATCGGCAGCAAACTCCTTCGCAATCCAATTTCTCAGTTCTACCGCAACTAGGGAATCCACTCCATACGCGTGGAGTGGCTGTTCCGTATCTACATCCTCAGGCTGGATTGACAACGCGCGGGCTAGCTTCAGCGTGAGCGAACGCACGGCCACCTTGGACCTTTCTTCCACCGACTCGGCTTGCCGAAATAGTAGCGAGAAATTGATCTGATTACGAGTCTGCGACGTGGGCAACATCTTACGAGTCTGGCTGAAGTGAGAAAATAGAGGGCGCTCTAACATACCAACTTCGACCTCCTTGCCGTCAGTGAGCAGATCTGCAGGGGTTGTGACGCCCATTGTGATCTGATGCTTTTGACGGTATGGTGGGTTTCGCGTTGGGTCACAGCACATGTCCAACGCCGCGATTAATTCCTTCTCTTCAATCTGCCCGTATCCTAAATAACCTTCAAACGTTTGTTGAAGAGCTTCGGTCTCCGCAACAAGACCGATGTCGCGCATCAATCCTAAGTCAATCGACACTGCTTTCTGGCCCTGCTGGACACGATATCTAGCCAGGGAATCTTGAAATGTGCAACCAGCTGCGTAATTTGCCTGGCTGACATTCCCAACCACACCCGCGACCGACGATAACATAATGAAAAAATCCAGGTCAGCCGGAAGATTGCTATGAAGATTCCACGAGGTCTGAACTTTCGATAGTATAGTGCGTTGCCACTGAGCGTAGCTCATGTTATCGAAAATTGAATCCTAATTCGGATTAGATACACCTTCTATGCACGGAGACTTAAGCCTGAGAGTTTCTACTATGAAACTTGTCTCTCTAGTAAGCTCCAACACAGGGGACGATCACTTACGTTGAGAACCATAGCCGCATTAATGCACCCTCGTATTGGCGGCATTGTTTTTTCGTACTGCTCTAGTACTTGACGAAGTGCATTTTCTGACGAGACATCACACTTTGGCGTTATAACCTCGACATTGTTTTTGACAAGTTCATCAACAAGGTCTCGAGCCGATTGAGATGCATTCCCTGATCTAGACAGGATCATTAGGTGCTTGGCCCCTTTCAAAGCCATCCACCTAACCACCGACCGTCCGATTCCACCTAAACCCCCCACAATAAGATATGTGGCGTTCTCGTTAAATTTCCAGGTACTGCGATATTTGATATGTTTCTAATGTACGTCAGTCATCGCTCAGTATAAACATATGGTCTTCATACCTGTACTTGGGCATTCGGATCGACATTGATTACTATTCTCCCCGTGTTCTTCCCGCTTTGGAAATACCGAAAGGCGTCTTCTACAGCCATTACGCCGAATGTATGCAACGGCTCCGGATGTCGAATCCTTGCGTCTCTGGTCAGTTCCATTACCTTACATAATAACTCTCTGGCCGACTCTTTTCGGTACGCAAATGTATGGCGAAGGTCTACAGATGAAAAGGACAAGTTATTTGCGAACTGCCCCATCGGCAACGATGCGTTTGAATTGATATCGGCCTTGCCGATTTCGATGAAGCGGCCATAAGGGGCAACGCACTCCAGCGACGCCCGTAGACCGTCGCCAACCAATGAATTCAGCACCACATCCACGCCATAGCCGGCAGTTACACGCATAATACCTTTCGCAAAGCTCAAGTCTCTGCTGTAAAAAATGTGGTCCTCTGGAATATGGTAATGATCCATAAGCAACTTCTTTTTGTGGTTGTACCCGACAGTTGCGAATACCTCCGCACCGATCATCTGCGCAACTTGGATGGTTGCCTGTCCAGTTGCGCCGGAGGCTGCGTGGATAAGAATTTTTTCGTTCTTTTTCAAACGCCCGAGCTCCACCAAAGAATACCATGCGGTAACTCCAGGACTAATTACTGCGCATGCTTCTTCGAAAGTGACAGAATCCGGAATTTTTACTGTGGCCCACTCATCGGAGCGGGGATAGGCTCGCATACAGCCAACGGCGCACATGCAGACTCGATCACCGGGTTGAATCGAGCTACAGTGAGAGCCGACTCTCGTCACGATACCCGCACAGTCTGTGCCAAAGCCATCTTCTTGCAAGCGTCCTAATGCGCCGAACATATCACGGAAATTCACTCCCCAGGCTCTAGCTTCAATTTCGACCTCAGAAGGCCCAAGGTCGGTATAGTAGTCCTTGTCTTCCACGTATTGGAGCGTTTCAAGTGACCCGCGGCTCCCTATATCAAGCTTCAATGGTGGTCCGTCGATCCATGAACCATTTTGCACCTGGGAGCTGAGATAGGAATTTATGTCATAGTTGGCATCCAATTCTTCGACGAGTCTTCCAGTTAGGATCTTTCCATCCTGAACTACATACTCGACTTCCGGTGAAAGCTTTCGGAATGCAGTGCTGAAGACCTGACAAATTATATTGACACAAGCTTCCATATTTAGCGTCTCATCTTCGAATGAGAGGGAGACCAGGCGTTTGCTATTGAACTCTGACCGAAGTGTTCGGAGGAGGCCATCCTTCAGTCCAGGATATGGCAACGGCGTCAAGTCTGGTCCACAAGAGACGTCCGAGGAAGACACCCAAAGTAAGCTTTTCGACTGCTGTAAGCATCCTTGGATGAGTCTGAAGGTAGTCTCGGAAATATTACTCAACAAAGTTGTTCCCATGTCGGCAAGTAACAGAACGCAAGTGTTTTCTGATATCTTTTGATCACCCAATTGCGCCATAGTGATGACCGTCGGTTTCTCGCCATTAAATAGATCCACAGCCTCGTTCGCTATGGATGATGCCACGCGTAATTGGAAATCATCATCGTCGTTCACAATTATGAGAGTACTTGGGCTTTTTACCCAAAGTTGCGCGTTATCCAGGGCTGTTGAAACGATGAAGCTTGCATAGTGCGCCGCATCGTCCCGGTAATCTCTTATGATCATATCATTTCCCGAGAACCCGTTTTTTCGCAACAGTACGTCCCATTCAGCCCCTGTGATGGTGGGGCACCCCGCGCGAAAGTCCTCTTCGCTACGCCACCAACCGGGCAATATGCCGAAGCCAAAGCTCATCGAGAAGCAGTCGGGCGCAGTCGTTTCATGAAATACCAAGTGGCCCCCTGGCTTTAATGCGCGTCGGAGATTTTCCAAAGTAGCCGTAAGGTTCCTGGTTGCATGCAACACGCCTCCGGCTACGATCATGTCATAACTACCCGGATCGAACCCCTGTGTAGTGATGTCTTGTTCGAGATCTAAGAGCTTGTATGTCATACGATCTTGATGTTCCACAAACTGCTGCCGGGCTTCTTCGAAGAAAGCTGGAGAGATATCGGTGTAGGTGTATTCGGCAAAGGCAATCCCTCCCGTACGTTCTTCGAATGCCTTAAGAGTTGGCAGGATGCGACTAGTAAGGCTTCCTGTGCCAGCGCCGACTTCTAGTATTTTCTGATTTGGAGTTTGATGCGCTGCGAGTTCCAAAAAGGAGATGAGTCGCTGGTCGAAAACACGATTGTAGAATTCAAAATATACATCCCGGGCCCGAGAACTGGAGAAAAGGAATTCCAGGGCATCAATATCGCCACGCACAATTGACCTTAAGTTTTGGGCCACGTCGATGAACAGTCCCCAGGAAGGTCTTCTCCGTTTCAGGTCCTCGAGATCATGGTTCAACTGTTCTTCGCTGACATCAATTTTCGAGCGGATTGGCACTTTATGAACCTGTCTCTTCATCCAAGAGACGTATTTTTCCATGTGCGGAGGTGCCCCGGACCATTCGCCCGGCGCCATATCGTGCACGGTGCGTGCAAGAACTCTTCGCAGAGTCATCTCTAGCTGTGTGCAGTAATCGACGGCATCGCCTTCATCCTGAAGGTCATCGTCTACGCGACAATACTGACGCAGCTGGTCCGCACTCAATAGGGATAAATCTGGCTTCCAGTCGATACTGTGAAATAGCTTCCTACTACTATCGCTTCTCGTGTCCTCGCCCATTATGGGTAACATCTCCAAACGTTTGACATGGCAAAGTGGGGCCCCATCGTCTGCCAACGCAGTGAAAGAGCAATCCAGCCCTTTTACTGTCGACTTGAACCTCGACGTCGTCAGCATTCGGATTTGGCGCGTGTGCGGATACTGCCACCCCGACGCAGATATCCAGGCATTGTGCATCTTATGGGGAATTATGGTCGGCAGCTTATCCGACATTCCGTTCGATGGAGCTGCGAAGCATACTTGACAAGCAGCATCAAGCACGGCGGGGTGGACTATCCCCTCGAACGGTTCGGTGGGAGGTCCCACGTCCACCCACGCCACACCGCGTTCGCCGCCGTCCCAGCCTATTCCATCAGCTAGCGAGAAAGCTTTGCCGTACTTAAGACCCTGGTCGTGGTGCCACTTATAGAAATTCTTCTCGCTAATGGGGTTGATACAGGCGGTTTTCGCATCCTCATAATTTCTCATGAGGGATTGGGCGAAGGCACGAGCCTCGTTTCCGCCATCCACTTCGGTCAGGGGTTCTTTATACTCGGTGTGTATCAGGGCTTTAAAGCACTCGGTCCAATGGCCGCCAACCAGAGCGAAAACTCGAACCTCCGACCGACGCGAGGTCTTCTCGTAGGGCTGTTGAAGCGGGCGCAGTTTGGTCATGATCTCAGTCTGGCCCTCGCGCCCGACGATGATGGGGTTTGAAAAAGTCGCTTCTTTTATGAGGTAGGCTGAAATGGCCTCGTGAGATTGGGACGTCTGCCTTACGGCTTCTAATGCTATCGTGAGTGTCCCGGTGCCTGGGAAGAATATGGTGTCACCGACAACATGATCTGCGATCCATGGAATCTTTTCCACGCTCAGGTAATTGCGCCATTGGGGCTCTAGGGGGTTCCAGTCCGTGCTTGGGATACCCAATAGGCTCCTGGTTACTGTTTTCCTGAGGCGCCATTCTCTGCTCAGTCGGGATTCGTAGTAATGTAGCTGTGAATGGTCGAACGGGTACTCAGGGATGTCTACTAGAAAAGGTATTGGTCGTTTGTGAGTCTCTTGCTGGTTATCTGATGTGATAGAGACAGCATAGCCTTTTGAAAAGAGGCGACCAGCCGTTTCCATCACAGTTTTCACCGGCGAGTCGAATCTGGTCATAACAGAGGTATAGCTATAGCCGTTGCTACCAATGACCTGAGTAAGAGTGTCGCAAATGGGTCTCCGCAACGCCCCATGTGGTCCAATCTCAAGGTAATCAGACAACTGCTTATTATCCAACTTGGGCGCCACAGTTGCGAGATATTGCAAAGCATCATTGAATCTGACAGCAGACACTAAGTTATCGATCCAATATTGGCAATCAGATGCGGTATTGTAAGGAATGGGTTGGCCAGTTACAGACGAGACCATCAAGATGTTTTCCCCGGATCGTACTCCAGAATCTAATATCCCCAAACAGGAGAGGTACTCGGCAGCTATACCGCGCATGATTGGTGAATGATACGCAATCCCGGTTTTCAGTTTCTGCGCGAAGATTTCGTCCTTGTCTAGATAGGATTTGAGCCTATCGATATCTGGCTCGTATCCGGATATAGTAACATTGAACGGGCTATTAACACAGGCGACATACATCTCCGAGCCCAGAGAGATTCTCTCTAAGTAAGCTTGGGCCTCGCTTTCGGAAAGGTTGACGGACATCATAGCGCTCGGCCTCGACAGGGAAGAAATCAGCTCCCCGGCTAGCCGACCTCGGTGGTAGGCAACCTTGCAGGCGGATTCAAAGGAGAGAGCACCGGACGCATAAGCAGCAGCAATTTCTCCGGAGGAATGACCTATTACTGCAGTTGGCTTGATGCCGAAACTCTTCAAGAGCTCCACGAGAGCGATCTGAATAACGGTGCACAGGGGCTGGCTGAGTTCAGGTCTGTTGATTCTTTCCCCAGTTTGAATTTCATCTAATTCTAGTTAACAACATTCGTATCAAAATGCGCAGTTTGTCTACGTACCTAGCAACGTCCATTTAGCCCCCATTCCGCGAAACACGCTGCTGGCTCTATTCAGCACGTCCTCGAAAACGGGATATTGGAGTAGCTCCAAGCCCATCTTGGGGTATTGTGCCCCTTGACCAGTGAAAACAAAGGCAAGGCACGGGTTGCGCACCGAGCGAATAATGTTAGACATAGAGGCATTAAGGATGGAGGTGGGATCCGGTGTAGAGCCCGCCTCTACTGTAGCAAATGATCTCCATGACATAGGACTTCGCCGGGCAGCAAGGGTGTAAGACAGGCGGTTTAACATGTCTTGGGAGCCAGCTATGTGTGTCTGGTAGTAGTTGGCATGGCGTTTCAGTATTCGCGTCAAGGCAGCCTCATCTTTTGCCGACCATATGAGGACCTGGTATTTGGTGGCCGACTTGTGCGTCTCCGGGGCGAGTGTCCCATTTGACTTTGGCGCGGGAGCTTCGCTACTTCGGGTGGCTTGCGTGTGATTATCTGCTTGAGATGAATCGAGGTGGCCGTTTGTAACCCTTGTAGGGCCCCCGGATGATGCTCTATTGCTCAATTGGGAGGAGGTGGACACTCCGTTTACCACGGTAGCTACTCTAGTGTCCCCGTTAGTTGAAGTATTGTCGAACACAGGTATCTTTCCGACAGAATCAGGGCCTATAGGCGTTATTGAAGTACAATGGAGGCCTTCGATACCAAGTTCTCGAAGGGTATGATATGCATCATCCATGATGATATGTCCATTGGAACCTCCGAATCCAAATGAGTTGATCGAAATTCGACGAAGACCGTCCGTTGGCCACACAATGCAGGACGTCGGGACCTAAGCCGATCAGCTTTCATGACAGATGGGATCAGAAAAATGGTCTTACTTGGATATTATAAAACTTGGCATTGATACTGGGGTTCATCTTCTCGAACAGTGGATTAGGTGGTATGATCCCCTTTTCTAGAATCATGATGCATTTGAGTATGCCGGCAAGACCGCTACCCCCTTCAAGGTGACCAATATTGGCTTTTATAGACCCACTGTCCATTGAATCAACAACCAGGGCACTTTCACGTTGAGGAGAATACTAACACATAAAGTGGCTCTGTGGGAGAACGACTCGTTCGGAAGACACGCCCCAGGGCGTTAAGTTCACCAGAGTCTCCAACTTGGGTTCCGGTCCCTGGGTTCTCCAATTAGAATGTATTGGTCTATGTCGAAAAAAAAAGGATGCTTCACCATGTGCCTCTACATAGCGTGTTAGTCCCAGTTCAAGGTGACAGCTCTTGTACACGTTTCGGATCAACTGTTCTTGTGCAGCGGAGCTTGGTTGAGTTATTCCTGGGGTACGGCCATCCTGATTCGACCCGGTCGCTCGGATTACAGCACGAATCATGTCATGATCCCGTATTGCATCAGAGAGGGTTTTCAGAACCATGACAATGACTCCCTCCCCTCTTGCATAGCCGTTTGCGCGGTGATCGAAGCTGTACGAAAGGCTGTCAGGAGACAGAAAATTCATATTTGTCATATAAAGGGAGTTCTCGATCGTTAGAATGACGTTGGATCCTGTAACCAGCGCCTACCAACCGGTTAGATCGTCATCCATAGACTTTCGGGATCAAGAAATACCATTGAGCTTTGGCCATTTCGAAGTGACTGGCAAGCAAGGTCCATTGCTATCATACTAGTAGAGCAAGCGGTATTGAGCTGAATACTTGGGCCCTTGAGGTCAAAATACCAACTTAGCCTATTAGCTAAGATGGCAGGTGACGATCCTGTAGCGGTGTTGGTTGGCGCATTGTCTGGGTCTTTAGCAATGACCTTAATATAATCATCTGCCATAGACCCGGCGAATACTGCCGTCTCTGTCCCTGAGACTCTCTCGGCGGGGATCCCAGCTTTCAATCGTTAGTTCAGCTACGAGAGATTGTAGGTAACTATGAACGAACGACACACCGTTTTCCAAAGCATGATACGAAGTCTCTAGTAGCAAGCGTTGTTGTGGATCCATTGAAGCCGCTTCTTTGGATGTAATAGAGAAGAATGGAGCATCAAAGGCAGCTGGATGGTCTTTCATGAAGTGAGCTCCTCTAGATTTGACCTTTGTGCTATAGCATTAGCCATTGGGTTTATTAGAAGAGTTAGGTGACCATACCGTGTTAGTCGTAGCCGAAGCTGAATGGGAGAATGCATCAACGTTGGCTCGCGATTCTGGCCAATCCGTCATAACGTTTCTACCACTTTCCAACATACCCCAGAGACTGGAAGGATCTTCCACGTCCTGGGGCAGTCTGAACGAGAAGCCTATGATAGCAACTGGTTCCATGGTGCTAGGACTACAAGACTTGGCTTGATATTCGTAGAGATGTTTGAAACTTCAAAGACAGAATAGAGTAGGAGCAGTGCTAGAAGACAGACAAAATGGGTAGTTTCAAGGTTGTTATGCCATGGGCCTACCCAAAGGTCATGGTAATACGCTACACCATAGGCAAACTTAAGACTATAACAAATAATATATATACAAGAATACGTAGATATAATTCGAATATTTTCTAAGCCATAGATTGAAGTCAGCTTCATCGTAGGTACCTAGGTAGGCAATCAGAAAAACATACAACCAACAGGTTGCTAGGCTCATATCCGTCCTTGATAATAGGTAATGTCATTATCACACCCTCTTTCTATTGATGATCCTGCCTTGCTCATCTGTTAATTGCACCGCAGATATTTATAAAGTCGTATAGATGTTTGCAAATCCGTGGCACAAAACAGTGACGAAGACAAGATACTACATGGTAGGTACCTACCTAGGCAACGACATCAGGGGGAGATCTTCTCAGTCGTTTCCTGGGCCAGTCTGGATTCTCAGAGTGGGATGTGGAAATACTTTCGAGTCATCGTTATTACGAGACTGGATGTCTGAGTGATACACCGCAGGTACGCCGAATAAGGCCTAGAGATACACGACCTTGGTACCTGCTACTTTGTGAGCGATGCAACGTAAGTAGTACTCTAGTACTACGATGTAACTAACATTGTGAAACAAAAGCGACGGCCAGCAGCTGCGAATCACATTCGCCCAACCCAGGCGACCAGGGTCAAGATATGATCATCCGATGCCTACGTACTTACTTTGGGGTAATTATCTATAACAAGCCCCCAAATTCCTTGGCAGTATAGCAATTAAAAATCGCCTGCGGGTCGCTGTAGCGCTGGCCCCCAAACTGGTGGCCATTGAAAAGCGAGGGTATCGCGACGGGAATGATTCGGCGATGGCACTCATTATGCGGACCGTGTTGGATCATGATGCCTGTAAAGCTTGTCGGCTAGTTCCCGTGTTTGGGTATCGATCGGCCACAAATAATATGCTTCTTTGACCATGGAGGCTGTGATTTTAGGTTTGATAGGATCTCTAAAATGTTTGATAGGTGGTAGGTATGGTATGTGATGTTACATTAACTAGGAGCTATTTTCAACCCGGAACTAGTGTCTGCATCCGTCCATTATACCAACCCAGATATGGTGACTAATTACTAGGTATGGATTTCTATCTTTAGGTCTGATTATTAAGTACGTAGGTACCTAGTAGGTATGAACATTTAGTATGGATCGTCAATAGTCACCTACCTACTAGGTACTTAGTAATTAGGTGCGTGGTTGTGATTACATTCAGACTGTTGAATCGAAAAGCCACGCCCTCAAGTACTGAAGCTCGTGGTGCGGATACTTCATTCCTACCGAAATGCGTCTCCCTTGCACTTGCTCTCCATATCACGTCTAATAAGAGGGAAAAGAATGCTTGCGAGCAAAGCGAGTAACGAATCCACTATTCCCCACCCCCTCTTAGGTGATGATCCCAGTCCGCTCGCCCAAAGAAATTGAGGCTCTAGTCTTTTGTCCGTGACAGCAAAGTCGTTGCTTGCCACCGCCGCCACAATCTGCGGCGCTATCTTGGCCGCGTAGGGGAAGTGTTTCTCCAGAGTAGCAAGATCGGTGGCAGTTGTGCCCTCAATTCGCTTGCAAAGGTCGGGTTTCATCTTCTGTTCTTGGAGGAATGTGTCCGTGATGTAGTTGTGGGCAAAGATACATTGCACGGCGTATGTGGATTTCGGGCCAGAGTATCTCATGACTTCGAGTCGCATCGTGTCTGCTAGGGCGCGTTGAGCCGCTTTCGCAGCTGGAAATAGGTCAGTTTGAGCCTCAGAGTAAATGATGGAAAACTTACCCGAATATGCAAGATAGCCAGGTACTGGGACGAGGGAGGCGGAGCTGTTCACAAAAATAATTTTGCGAAGTTTAGGATTTCGCGGAGTTTCCGCATTTGCATCGTCTTGTATCCATCTCTTTAACACCGCCTGTGCTGGATATAGACTGGAGTAATAGTTGTTTGTCATGCAGCGCTCAAAGACTTCCGGTTCAAGGTCGAGCAAAAAGCCGCATTCCATAGGCGTACCGCCAGCAACACAATATAGCACGTCGGGAAGCTGAGGCTGAGAATCGAGGATCGAATAAGCCTATTGTGATTGTTAGAATAACGAAAGTGGATTGGATGGCGGAGGAGATAGACACAGACGTTAGAAGCAATTCCCATGTCGCCAGCTACGGCGTTGATGACTTGTGACTCGGCCTGTCTAGCTTCAAGGATCTCGTTTCTGGCCTCATCAAGAAGGCCTTGCTTGCGGCCGAAGATTGTAATATGGGCGCCTGTCTTATTAGGACCTTATCGAAATTTACATGGTTTTGGCGTCATGCCTTGAGCTGCCATCACCTTGGACATTTCTCTTCCAAGCCCCCCCGAGCCTCCAACTACAAACACGGTCTATCTACATCAGCACCTATATTGAAAAGAATTGATAGTACGATATTTTTTTTTCAACTCACTTTTCTATCGAGCTCAGTTGGACTTCCCATTGTTGCTAGGTGAGACAGCGCTTAGTGGCACTTTGGATGATGAATAAATGATCAATGGCGTTGTAGATACCAGGGCAACCGGGCACCTACCTACATATGTACGATATGTTTCACTTTGGACGGGACAAGGTCCGGGGACACACTGGGTACACACCCGTACATGAGTACATTCATTGGTTAGGTGGTAGCACAGGTTTTCTGTAGGTTTGGGGGCCATCCTTGGCACTATCGTGTCGCCTAACATTGAGGCTCTATCATTCGATGTTCATTGGCCCGATGCATGCGGGCTATTTTTTCACGCGGCACGGACCGGATCACGCTGCATGGGTAGCGCGTGGATACCCACATGTAGGTAGATACCTATTAGGTACCTACCTACTTACCCCTGGTAGCAACGATCTGCTTAACGTGCAGCGTGGGTGTTGGTGTGCGAAGGCTGCATGAGGGTGAAGGCCCCAAGTTGGTAGGATCGGACCGAGATTCTACCTCGCACGATTCTAAAATCAGCCTCCAGCTTGTTACAACTCACGGCAAAGGAAAATGTAGCGATATCCCGTCGATCCCCCCCAAGTATATGTCTAGGCGGCCCTTCCTAGCTAATAGGTACCTCCTCTAGTTGAATATCATCACTTCAGCCTGCTAAACTAATATCTTCTTCTTCACTAATCCACTATCTTCCTATGGCATCTGATGAAGAGCAAGCTGCATACATCGAGGCTCTTCTCGATGGCCCCTCCATGGAGCCGCCAACGGGAGTTATCCCAAACTTTGATGATACCGGTAATCATGCCACGGGATACGGCATCATTATCCTAGGTTCTATCCTCGCAACTATTGCCATTGTCTTGCGGATGAGTTCCAGGGCGATCCTAAGGAGATTCAGAATCGAAGATGCCCTGTTTATTTCAGCATTAGTTGGTCTAAGGGAGAATACCCCGACACTACCGTCAAGTACTGACTTGCTCAATTCCAGGGTCTTTATGCTGGACACCAATACGTTTTCTACGAAATGTCAATATTCCCAGGCCTCTGGGTCCATCAATGGAACTTCCAGCTGAAGAATATCTCGCACATTTCCTATGTGAGTCCGCCGTACCGTACCAATTCAAGAAGACCAAGACTAATTGCGAAGAACATTCACATCGGCTCCGTTTTCTATGGCCTCATAATAATGTGTCTCAAAGTCGGCATTTTATTGGATTGGGTGCGCATATTCTGTCCCGTCGGTACTCGCAATTTCATGTTCTGGCTATCCCACTTCCTCATATGGGCAAACATAGCATTTTATGGGATCGGGACCTTGGTGGAGCTATTCCAATGCACACCCCGCGAGAAGATCTGGAATCCGCTGTACGAAGGAGGAAGCTGCCCGATTAATATGCACGCTCACAATTTCGCTTCCGGAATGTTCAACATCATATCGGATCTTGTAATCCTTGCCGTACCGCAAAGTGTTATATGGAAGATTCAGATGACACCATCGAAGAGGATTGGAGTGTCTCTGCTTTTCACGATCGGAATCTTGTTAGTAACCAAGATATATTTCATTACTATTTTTACCTAGAAGGTACTTGTAACCCTATGCTAACTCATCCCTGTATAAAGCGCCTGCGCATGCGCGATAGCTCGTCAAATCCTCATCAATACACTGATCCACTCTGATGATATTATTTACAATATTTCTTCGCTTGGCCTATGGGATGTTGGAGAGATCACGGCTGGGTTCATGATTGTGGGAATTCCTTCACTTCCTCATGTCATCAGAAAAATCCCCTTGGCCGAATCTGTGGTGTCACTCGTTCGGGTTATCACAGGCAGCAGCCGTAGTGCGACTCACAGCACCCCAAAACGAGAGCTCCCGCTATGGATGAAACCTCAGGAGCACAAATCTCCGCGTCGTTGGGATTCCGTAATCACGGATGAATACAACCCGAGCTCGGTGAGTGGTACGGACTCTACTACCGGCCTCCCACGGAATGTTGCGGAAATTCCTCAATAGATGAGGTCCTGGAGTGGGTAATGGAGCACGTTGTACAAGTTCCAGTCAACTATTGGCTCGTTCGGTGTTCTATATTATGGATTGAGGTTTAGGCACCCCTTTAGGCATCTATTAGTAGGTAAAGCGACCTGTTGTAGAATTCAATTATGTTCTTTGCTATACAATTCTTGTCTTAAGGGTAACTCTACGATAGTATGACAATAAAGTTACTGTGTAAAGGGCTGCTCGTATATCGAGGCAATGGGAGTGTCCTAGCCCCGGATGACAAATAGTGGGCCTAGGTCAGCACTGGTCATGACCCAATATACCCCTGGCTTTATCCAACTGCCGGGTTGAGCAACCCTCATACTTACCAGCCATGTGTTTACACAGCTACAGTCACTTAGTCTGCCCTACCTATCTAGATAAACATAGGTACCTACCTTAGGTAGGTAGTAGGTAGGTTAGGTGACCTGATGCCAAGTCTTCGCCGAGGTAGCCTGCATGACTCCAAGCATGCCAAGACAACCTTGTTGATGATCATATCTTGTCACATTGACCCGTTAGTCCTTCAATCCATTCCTTCGAAAAAATGGTAACCTATCAATGCCTCTATTATATATTACCTGGGGGATAATGACTCAGATGCAGGTCTAATGTTACCTGTTGGTGATGTATATACTACCCATATATGAGGAGGTTAGGAGGCATCTTGGTAGGCATTCAGGTATGCAATACAACACCTCCCGACTCTTTAATTGCTTCAAAGTTTCCATACCTACTCGCAAGAACTTACCTACTCTAGAAGGATGTGTATACTGGCTGATATAGCTACCACTCTCGGCCCTATATCATCTACCTAGGTACGGTTGGCTTAATCATTGGATCAAATGGGTAGCAGATGTCGCTTGTATTAGCGAGTATCTGTAACCTTTGTATATCTTCCGATCGTTTTAAGTAGGTACTTAGGTACCTAACAGGTATTCGGTAAGTATTCGATACAGTCACATATGAGGTCGTTGGTGGAATGTGATGTAGGGCAGAAAGATGGCAATGTCGAAGGTAGCCCCCTTTTGCTCGTAACAATAAACCCATTAGCATTCAACTGTTGTGAGGCAGTTTCGTGGTATCTAGGAGTAGCTAGGGTAATATTATGGCGATTGCCCCTTTTATAGAAAAGTTCTTCAACGGCCGGCCACCTTTGACTACCTAGTACATTGGCAAAAGCTAAAACGTCGACATGTCAAGTACAGAATCCATTATCTCACCAAACAGTCCTCTTCTGATTCGTATCAGGGCCCAGAAGGTGGACTCAGGTTCATCCAAAGGTCTTCCAACCTTCTATCGCAACCTCGAAGAAGCTTTGGATATACGCCGCTCCTCGCAGTCTCTATGTCCTATTGTCGAGAACAATTGGCAGGCAGGTAGTTCAGTGGACTTCTCTTCTAATGATATCTTATCACTGAATGCTAGCGGGACCTTACGTACAGAGTTCTTGGCTGAGTTATCGAGGCATCCGGGTTTCAGCACCGGGTCAGGAGGATCGCGACTCATCGACGGGAATTATCCATATATTGAGAAAGCAGAGCTAGAAATTGCTGAGTTTCACGGTGCAGAATCTGGCTTGATACTAGGCTCGGGATTTGACGCCAATGTTGCGATTTGGACCGCAATCCCTCGACCTGGAGATGTCATAGTGTACGATGCACTAGTACATGCAAGTACGCATGAAGGAATGAATCAAAGTGTTGCCATGCAGAAGTTCGAATTCACGCACAATGATGTCGAGTCCTTTCGCGAGGTGTTGCATTCGATCCTGAAAACTCAGCCACTGGTCAAGCAGGGTAAGAGATCGGTCATCGTGGCGGTGGAGTCCGTGTATAGTATGGAGGGCGACGTGTGTCCGTTACAAGAACTTGTGGATATTTCCAAAGAGCTTTCTGATGGCCACGGGAACATTCAGTTCGTGGTAGACGAGGCACATAGTACGGGGATCATCGGGCCAAAGGGCTCTGGTCTCGTCTGCGAGCTTGGCCTTGAAAAAGAAATTGCATTGATAGTGCACACTTGCGGAAAAGCGATGGGGGGAAGTGGAGGTAAGCCCCCCTGATTAAACTGATTTCTTGAGATCTCACTGTCTTAAAGCGATAATTCTCGGAAATAAAACAACTAAGGCTGCCTTGGCAAACTTTGCGCGATCTATCGTCTTCACTACTGCACCTTCTTTCCCTTTCGTCGCATCCATGAGAGCTGCCTATACTCTACTACAGAGGGGCGAGACCCAGCAAGTAATTAAGCCCAAAATGACATCCTGTGCCACTATCAAGTTACTCAAACAAGACACAGGCTCAGGGGCATGTACAGTCCCTCGTTCGGCTCTTCTTCGAAGCGGTAACATCGCACCCCTTTTGGCATGAAACCCACAGTAGGGGATTACTCTCCATTCCATTATCCAAAGGCTGGGAGAACCGACCCTTCGTCACACACATAGTGACTCTGTGGACTCCGCAAAGATACCTCTACTGGCTGCATTTCCATCTTCTCTCATCCTCCTACTGCGCTTTCCCTGTTGGGCCTCCAGCTGTACCCCCTGGCCAGAGCAGGCTAAAGATAACATTCCATGCAAGCAATACTGAGGATCAGGTTCAAGGCTTAGTTAATGCAATATTTGAATGGGCACAAGAGATTATGGCCATTGATGGTGGTAACACAGATAAAAAGTCATCAGGGGCTGCGGAGGCTGTATATAGCTGGATGAGAGCGGAGGGCTTGAGTGGTTTCGGAATGCCGTCATAGCAACCTTCTAGAAGGTGAACATAATACTACTTGGCTGCCTACTAGGTAGGTAGGTACTTTCAAGGTACCTAGGTAGGCAGGTACTTACGTCCACGGTATGCATTTAAAGTTCTTTGGGCTTGGCAATTAGCGTGGCACACTGTCCTAATCCCACCCATCCAGTCCCTCTATCAACCCCTCTAATTATATTTCTATATAAAACGTGAAGTTACCGTTGGTACGTAAGGAATGGAAAACACTACCTAAATCCACATTAGGGTTGCATTGATCGTCCATCGTATAGGGGCGGCGCCAAAGATGTGATGGCACCTCATGTATCTCTGTAGGTTCGATGGAACCCCCCTTTACGATGCCAACCACCAACCATAATTATCGCGATACGATGTACACGGCTCAGAGTTGACATGCATTTTCTTGTGCCGAGTTCTAGGTTGTGGAAGTGGGGAGTCCTTGGTGAATTTGAGGAATGACCTAGGTAATCTGTGTTACACGAGGCTCGGGGAACATGATCAATGAAGTGTTGAAGAAATAGAGAACATCATTGCGTTCATTATCTGCCATATACTTCAATTCCGGTTCCTGGCATAGGCATGATGGGCTCGACGCGCAAGTCCACGGTGGCGACCCTGGATACATCCACGATGGAGTCTTCACCGTCTGCGTTTCCGAGAGATCCAGAAAAGGATCAGAATGACATTAGTGATATCTCCATACCTCAAGGGGAAGTTCAGAGGAAAAAGACATTCAGCTTTCATATGTCTTTCCTTGCTCTTCTGGTTATGTGTTTTATCGTTTCAATCGACGGTACCATTCTCGCTATTGCAATTCCGGTATAGACCCCCCTTGGTTACCATCTTTAAACAAAGACGCTCATATTTTCCAGGCTATAACTCATGAACTGCATGGCACAACACTGGAAGCATTCTGGGCCAGCATATCCTTCGTCTTGGCAGTTGTTATTGTCCAGCCCATTTATACGAGCGTATCTAACGTACTCGGGCGTATAATCCCTCTTTACGCCTCCTTCATTCTATTCATACTCGGTTCTATAGTCTTTGCCTCTGCAAGAAACATGGGCGTCCTGATTACTGGCAGGGTCTTCCAGGGACTTGGCTCAGGCGGTCTGGATGTGCTTAACGAAATTATTCTCGCTGATATCACCACTTTGAAGGAACGTCCTTTATATTTGGGCCTCCTGGCAGTCCCAATGGCCGGAGGAACAATCCTGGGACCGGTTGTGGGTGGGTTGTTGAGTCAATACACTACCTGGAGATGGATCGGGTGGATCAACCTGCCAGTGTCCGGGGTAGGACTTCTTTTAGTTGCTCTTTTTTTGAGGCTGAAAGCAATTGACCAATCTTTCCGACAAAAGCTACAACAATTAGATTGGTGTGGTTTACTTCTTTTTACCATCGGCTGCACGTTGTTCACCTCACCGCTCGCGTGGGCCGGCGCAATGTTTCCGTGGTCCTCTTGGAAGACATTACTTCCCCTTTGCTTGGGACTCGTCATCCTCTTCATATTTGGGTGGTATGAATCCAGATCGAAGGAGCCGGTCTTTCCATACCGAATATTCAGGAGTCGTACTGCGTCGATGACTCTTCTCGCCGGATTCCTGCACGGCGCAGTAACCTTCAGCATTATTTTTTACTTGCCCTTGTTCTTTCAGGCCACCTATCTCAATACGCCATTGCAGGCTGCCATATCAGTCCTCCCTCTCTGCGCCACGTCCGTGCCTTTTGGGATCATCTCGGCGGTCGTAGTTGAATTCGTTCGTAAATACCGAGTTCTCGTGCTAGCTAGCTGGGTCTTCACCGCCGTTGGTACTGGCCTCTTCACGCTCTTGAACCAGTCTGCCTCGCTCGCGGCGAAAGCTTCTTTTCAGATCATCTCCGGTATTGGAACAGGTACGCTCTTCTCTATTCTCAACCTTCCCATCCAAGCCAGCGTGCCCAACGTAGACGACATGGGGACGGCGACTGGCATACTAGTCTCGGTTCGTCTATTCGGAGCACTTGTTGGCTTGGCGATATGCTCAACGGTATTCAACAATGTTTTCGCATCTCAAATCGGTCTTCTGGGGTCTTTGCCGGATGTAATGGCAGTGTTAACCGACGGTCGAAATGCGATCGAATTCATCCCTCTGCTTGTAAATATAGATGTCGAGCCGGAGATACTGGAGAGCGTCATTGAAGTGTATAGGCATTCGATGTTCGCTATATTCTGGATGTTGGCGGGGATAGCGACAGTGGGGTTTTTCGTTTCCCTTCTAATCCAAGAAAAGTCTTTGGAAAAAGAAAATTTGGGAAGACAGCAATTCGAGGAAAACACATAGGCACAAGAAGAAGTAGTTAACACCTTTGATAGCGATTCTTCTTTTAATTTACCTCATTTTTTTATTAACCCACGCAACTTACTGATGGGTTCGAATCCCGCGGCGGTTGAAAAAATCATCTATCCGGTTCAGGTTCTTGCGCTGTCATATCAAGTACCTACTGGTAAGGACGGTTTTGCCGAATCAAGGTTTCCCCCTGGGCAATTGGTTAAGATACGTTGGTTGTGGATTTGGTCAGGTTAATTGTAATGTTACAAAAGTTCAGACAGCTCATTGAATCTAGAGGAAAGATTATTCATCACTCGAAACGCATGGACCAGATGTGTTGACTCTCTCAGGTCACCTGACCGTAAGCTGGCGTACGAATATGGACGCGTTCACACTGTGAGGGGCAATTTTTGAAAACCCCTTTTCTTCCACCTTTGTCGCCAGCACCATGAACAGTAAATATCCTCTCATATTCAAACATCTACCTGGGTAGGTACATACTGGATATAAAATAAACCACACAGGGTGGTAATGGACCATTTCGTGCCCAATTTTTACCTAGGTATACCATATACCTATCTACCTAGGTAGTATTCCGTATTCACTCATTGATTACTGCACGGCCAGCTTTGTACAGCCTCCAGACAGTGGGGCAGTAGGGACATGCATATATGTAGCCCACAGCCCATCCATTCAAGTCGAGTGTAGCATTGTATATGTAGGTAGTATTGGGTTTGCGACATCGCGTTTATTAGATGGTTGTCTACTTCTAAGTCTCCATTGAACAAGTTCGAGTACTGACTTGAAACATTAATAATTACGTTTTTGTTAACACAAATATACGCCTATTCAATTGATTCTTGCCTTCAATGGCTGACCCACTGTCGATTCTAGGTGCCGCTGTAGGCGTGACCTCTCTGGCCATACAAATGACCGACGAATGTATCAAAGGTTAGTCAACTTTATCGTCTCACGACGTTGTTCTAATTATCTACAGGATTCAAGATGATTTCCGAGGCAGCGAATATGCCAGAAGCCTATAATTTCCTGAGCTTGCGTTTTCAGATGGAGCAACAACGCTTTCTGAACTTCGGTCTTGAAGCGGGTATTCTATACGACGACGGCAAACTCTGCGATTCTCTTAATATTAAATGTTCGATACTTGTATCCATTTTAACTGAAATGAACATATCTATGGAGAAATTCATGTCGGCAAACGGAAAATATGAGAAGATAATGGAATATAAGCAGACCAACTGGAATGAAGAGGATAATATAAAGGTAGACATAAGGCGTCTATTGCGTCTTCCAGGTCAGCCTGAAAATGAAGCCAGGAAAGGGGAGCCGAATCGTCTAGGCCGGGTTCGTGGTCTCGGTAAAAGCATTTCTCGGACAGGTAGAAGTATACGGACTATAGCCATTGAGCCAAAACGACTTATTTGGGCAGCCATGGATAAGGATAAATTCCAAGAACTGATTAATAGGATCCAGGAACTCAACTCATTTCTTATCGCCCTCTTAGATCGGTCCCAGGTATACCGACTGCAACAAACCATGGACACGAGCTACTTGGAGCTTCTGCAAATGAGAGACGATATTGACGGTTTGTCGACGCTGGTGAAAGCTCTGGCTCTAACACCCAAACAGTCCCAGAAGTCCGCATCTGGTTATACCAATTCAGGAAGCTACTCACTATCAGGAGTATCCAGGGAAGATTTGATGTCAGAGAAGAAAAGAGAGTATCTAAAGCAACTTGTGGAAATTAAGATCCAACTCACCCGAGCCGACAAACTGGACAACGAAGAGCCCATGAATACGAATATGAACCAGTTTCCAATAACGGACCCGCTGCCTCTGAATGAATTCAAGTTTACAGGAGGACTCAATTCTGATATCTCATCAAAGCGGGACAGATATTGGTTCAAAGATAACACTGGTTGGGTTGAATGGACTTATATCTCGACGGCTGGCCATTTCCGTGGAGACATCGACTATGTCAGAATCCGCATTAGTTTGCTAACCGATCTCCTCAGCCGTGTTATGCCAGCTGGGTTCAGAGCACCCACATGTATTGGATATATCGAAAACGTGTACAACGACAACGAAGTGAGATTTGGGATGGTCTTCAAGCATCCATCAAATTTTACTCAGACGCTTAAGCTTATCACGCTCCATGAGATGCTCGGAGTGACGCGGAATCCATCACTCAGTAAGCGTATGGAATTGTGTGCATTATTAGCACGATCTATATTTGACTTCCACGCCGTGAATTGGTTACACAAGGGTTTGCGAAGTGACAACATCTTGTTCTTTGCCTCCTCTTCTGACACTGTTGATCTTTGTTCACCCTACGTCTCTGGATTCGAACTTTCGCGGCCTAGCATTGTACAGGAGATGACGGAGACGCCCGAGTATAACCCTTCGCAAGACATCTACCGCCATCCTCTTGCGCAGTCTAATCAGACGGATGGAAATTATCGAAAATGTTATGATATATATAGCTTAGGGGTGATATTGATAGAAATCGCCCTTTGGAATCGTATCGAGAATATTGTGGGGTTAGAGAATCTTCCAGCAGCCATGCCACCTGCACTTCAAGGGATACAAAAGTGGCTACTAGGGAAGATACCAAACAGGAAAAAGCATATACTACCAATGACTCCCAATGCAGGTTCGTGCTTACAACAGCTGGACTCGGCGTGCGGGGAAGTCTTCCGCGATGTTGTACAGACTTGTTTGACGATAGACAAGGTAGAGATATCAGGATTGGGATCGACTGCTGCATTGAAGATACAAAGCATAACAGAACAAGACATCTTGCGAAGGTTGGAAAACATACAATCTGCACTGAAGGATGGCTCTTGAGGATAATAGGAAAGCTTTCGATATCTAATAAAATTTACAGATTGGCTCGAGACGCAACCATTAGTACTAGGTACATACATGTGCATGTGACCTGTCCAATGAAAAGGTGACGCCTCAGCCTCGATCTATGGAATACTACCCCAATCTTACATAGCACAACTTCACAATTTCCTTCCAATACACATATCTAATATATACATCCCATTCCACAGCTTTTCGCAGTGCTAAGACCCTAATAATTGCGATTAGGTTAACCTCGCTAGACGTCAAAAACATTCACAACACCTAGAATCAACTAGGTACCAACCAATCCTGCGATCAGTCCGTGCCCACCTACTGTCCGAGCCAATAAATGCCCAGCACGACCTATTTCCTAATAACAACATCGACGCATCTTATTTCCTCTACCGCCGACTGCTCATAATCATGTTCTCAAACTTCTACCATTCCGAAAAAAAAGAGAAAATAGAAGACTATCAACAACTAGGAGAGCGCTTATACAAGGAAGAGAAGTTTGAGAGTGCGGAAGATGCTTTTCGGCGGGAAGTCGAGGAAAGAGATATTGGAAGTAGCGACATGGACACGGATGCGTTCAATCGCGTTGCTTGTAGTGTATACTGGCTTGCGGCTGCAATTTTACGCCAGGAGGAACCCAAAAGGAAGACGTTAGAAGCAGAAAGCCTGTTACTTATAGCGCTAAAGAGACTGGGGGATACATCGAAGAGAAAGGAGAATTGGGTTATTGATACCATCAAACTCCTCGGAAAAGCAAAATTTTACAAAGGAGAGTATGCTGAAGCAGAAAAATATTTGAGGAATGCAACTGAGAGCCGGGAAAAAATTTGGGGCACGGGCGATATACGTTCACTTCGCTGTGCATATTGGCTTGCACGATGTTGTTACGCACAATATTATTACATGGAAGCGGAAGGGCTTTTTCGGACTTTGGCTGAAAGGAGCATATTACTTTGCGGTACTCATGATGCCAACACAATTACCAATATGCACTGGCTTGCACGCTGCTGCTCCGACCAAGAGAAATATGAAGAGGCGGAACACTACTTCCGATATACAATCGAAAAAACAGGTGTAATCCCTGCAATGGCCTCTGGGGAGACCTTGTTGAGCGTGGTTTGTATCGGGGATATTTACATTCAACAATGTAAATACTTCGAAGCAGAAAGACACCTCCGAGATATACCTAATAGATGTGAAGCAGTGTTCGGTAAAGAACATATGGATACGCTTTGGTGCAAACACCTACTTGCGATTGCCTACTACAGGCAGGAAAAGTATGACAAAGCAGCAGCACCTTTACAAGAGGCTGTCCAGGGATGGAAAAAGCTGAATCAGCAAGAGTTCTTGGATAAGATGAAGATCGAAGACAAGTTGAGGGAAGTACTTTTGAAAAAAGCACCTTATACCAACGAGGAAATTATTAGGATATCATCGGAATTCAATGATGAGCATTCAGAAAAGAGTTATGTTCAACGGACTCGTGTTTTACTCCGGGATATCGACTGCCTGCAGCTGTTGAATGGCTTGATCGAAGCCGGCTTCTCTGATTATATGTTTCCTATCACTGAAAAATCCCTACCCGAAGTTTTCTCACCGACTCAGCGGTCTAGATTCGTTGAGATGCAAAGTCAAGTCATGGGCCTGTCATCAGACCCTATAAAAGACGGACATTGTTACTTCATGGAAATCGAGAGAATACCTCTAAAATCTGAACAAGAACTAGGTGATGGGGCTTTTGGCAAAGTGGATATGGTCCTGAGTCGGAGGAACGGCATGAAATATGCGAGGAAACAAATTAATCGGGATAAGGTGTTTTGGGGGGTTAAGAAGAATGACCGCATGAAACAGTTAGCGGCAGAGATCAAGATATTGGAAAGAATCAACCATCGCCATATTGTGCAGTTTGTCGGGAGTTATACCGACCCCGAATACGTGTCACTGATCATGTCACCAGTTGCAGAGATGAACCTGGCTACATATCTCAAAGGAGCAGACCAATCCAAAAAAAGCGAATTACGCACCTTTTTCGGTTGTTTGTGTACGGCCGTGCAATTCCTACATGAAGAAGGAGTTAGACACAAGGACATTAAGCCAGAGAATATCTTGGTACATCGTGGTACAGTCTTTCTCACAGACTTTGGACTCTCCTTTGACTTTGCGGATCAGGGGAGAAGCACCACCGAGGGTCCGGTAAACGGAAGAACCGCCAGATACGCTCCACGCGAGGTGTATGATTTCAAGCCTCGAAATACTCGGTCTGATATTTGGAGCTTAGGAGTTGTCTTCCTTGAGATGGCGACGATTTTGAAGGGAAAATCTATTAAAGAGATGGATAAATTCTTGGAGACTCACGGAACGGGAGGAAAGACTCCCTCCTTAAACCACAACGCGCTGCTTGGCTTTATAGAAAGGCTGGAGCGTACGGGAAGTAAATCAGATAACGTGGTTCTGAAATATGTTCGAAAGATGCTTCGCAAGCAAGTAAAGAATCGGCCAAGTGCGAAGGTATTAGTGGAGTTGATTAAAAAGGATGGTGCAAAATCGGGTTTCCATGGGAAGTGCTGTTCTTTATGACACTGCTAATTTAAAGTATAGTGTTATGGGCCGTAATTTACGATCAAAAAGGGGTTATGTTATGAGACTACCAACTTCCTCTATATATCTCTGGTCATCTTCTATCGTTAAGGCAACTTCGCTATCGGAAATATGCGAAAAATTGAACCTTCATTACATTTTATTTCGCAGTCCTCGTCATTCTTTTGAGTCCCAAATAATAAGAGCCTAGGAAATCCCCACACCAGTTGCTTCATTCATTCCGACATTCCCAACTCTCGTCCATTCGTTTTCCTGATGTAACGATTGTATTTAAATTGTGACTAGGAGATCCAGAATAGATGAAGCTAATGGTATGTAGCTAAACAAGAACCGAAGTTACTCCTTTCCTTCATAGCCCTCGCTCCCTCAGCACCTTGCGCAGCGTCTTCGCAAAGTTGACAACATACTCAGGGTTCAGCATGGTATAATGCGCGCCCTCGACATGATGGAAGCGCACATCACTCCTCACAAAGTCCTTCCAAGCCGCCAACCGGTTCTTAATCCAATCCTCCCTATTCTTCGCAACATGGCTAAGCGGGTCCGCGACGAAAACATCCATATTTGCCACGCTGCCCTCGGGCTCGTAGTCGACAGCCAGGCCCTGCATATTAGACGCAAGCCCGACCCAAAGGAGGTAGTACTCCTCATCGAGGCCGAGCTCGTCCCAGCGCGCGGGGTCGCTGTACATGCGCAAGTAGCGAATAGCGTCGAGGCGACGGCCCTCGCGCTCGAAGGCGCACAGGGCAGGCTTGTGCGTGTACGCGGTCGCCTCGTCCATTAGGCCGACGAAGTAGAATAGGTGGATCACGCACTCGTCCCACAGCAACTCACGCATGCGAGACTTGATGTGCGGGGGCAGGTTCCAGGCGCCGCAGAAACGCACCTCGTCGCCGCCCGCTTCGAGGAGCTTGGTTACTTCGAACGCTACCATCCCGCCGAAGGAATACCCCGCGATCGCGTAGGGTCCGTGTGGTTGTCGCTTCTTGATGGACGTGCGGTATGTTTCGAAGAGTTCGCTGAGGGAATTGAAGGGTGTTTCGCCTTCCGCTGCGTTGAAGCCGCGGGCGCGGAAGGCGTGGATGGGGCGGTCGGTGACGTGGTGCGATAAGTTGACGAAGACGAGCACCTCTCCCACGCCGGGGTGTACGAGCCATAGTGGGGTCTTGTTCCCGTGGGGTTGTAGCGTTACGATGGGGTCATACTCATGCTTTTTCTTGCCTGTGGAGACGGCGACTTGGGCTGCGATACCCCTGGCTGTAGGATTTTTCAAGATGTCGGTAAGCCGAATGAGCTTTTCGTGACCGGAGGCTTGTAGGAAGCCGTTTAGGCGCTGCATGATGGCTACAAGATCCATGGACGTTGCTCCCGTTGAGAAGATGGTGTCGTTGACTGAGAAGTCGTCTTCAAATCCCATTTCGAGCTGCTGGGAGACGATATACAGGATTGCAGCCTCTTCGATGGTCTCGGGCTGACCGCGAACTTTCTGGCGGTATCTTGCAATTGCTTCGTCGTTGAGGGCCTTTTGGTCTGCGAAAGTGCCTTCTTCTAGGGCTGCCTTCAGTTTGGTTCGCGACAGTTTACCTAATGTAGACTTGGGCATGTCTTGGACCCGTAGTGGCACGACTAGGGGGCGAGAATGAGTGTGCATGCTGCAAGTACGAATGATACTGCTATGAGCCTCGTATCGCGCTTCATCATCGTTCTCATCGTACGAGGGTAAGTAGAGTACTACGACAACTTCAGTGTCTGCCTTTGAAGTATCGCGCATAGCGAAACAGCAGAAATAACTTGGCGTAGTCCCGGGAATTTCTGCCTGCTCCAGGGCCGAGTCTAGCTCGTGGGGCAAATACTTGACGCCATTGATGTTGATCATCTCTTTAGTACGGCCGTCTAGGTGCAGTTGTTCCTGGTCATCAATGTAGGCATTATCCCCAGTTCTGAACCATCCATCGCTGGTGAATGCTTCGGCTGTAGCTGCGGGGTTGTTGTAGTACCCCCTGAATATGGCGTCGCCGGTGATCTCCAGACTACCACGTTCGCCTCTGGCAACTTCGGTTCCCGGACTATCCAGACGAGATATGCGCATTTGCACACCAGGAACGGGTTCTCCTAGTGAGGTGAAACCCAAGCGTTGGGAGTTGTCGTAGCTAGGACACTTATCGTTGACGATGCATCCCGCACAAGTCTCCGTCATGCCGAAGGACGGCTTGAAGACATCAGCAGGAGCGCCGTACCTGCTTAGAACCGATTGTAGCCCAACACAGACTTCAGTGACGTTCGCCTCGCCTCCAGTATCTATGTACAACGCTTCTAAGTTTAGATCTGTATCTAATGCGGATGCTGTTCCCGATTTGAAGAGCCTGAGGATCTTGGCAAGCAGGAAATTGGGTGCAAACATGCGTGACACGTGATGACGGCTCGCTAGGTTCAGTAGTTGTACCGGTTCGAGCAGGATATCGGCGGCAGCGATTTGGATTTGCGAAACGCAGGATACGATTGCGAAGATGTGGCAGTGGACGAGGTTGGCGACGTGGTCCATGTGAGTCCACGACAGGAAAGGGCTCTCTGGGTGTTGTAGGTTGGCTGATTCACTTTTGCCCTTGAAGGCGGCGAGAAGTTGTCGATGCGTCAGGGGAACTGCTTTCGCATTACCGCTGCTTCCCGATGTAAGCATAACGGCGGCGATACTAGAGGGAGATGGCTCAAGAGAAGGCGTCAGGGGCGACGAGTTGGCGAGGGTTACACCCTCCAAATCCTCAGCAGCGCAAACATTGATACGCCGCTCACCGGCCTGCTCCAAGAAAGGTGCCATCAGCGAGCGTCGTGTGAGACATAATGGGCCATTGAATGTATTATGAATATGGTTGAGGTGTTTCGTGCGGTCTTGGGCACTCTGACTGAACATCCCGGGGCCTGTGACAGAAGGGATAGCCCCCGCCAACAGAACGGACCAGTACCAGATAATGCTATCAAGAGCATTGTCAAAGTGAACGAGCACGACAGAGCCAGGTTTGCACAAATCTCTCTGTCTGAGTTTGCTGGCATTTGTTTCTGCCAAGTTCAGTAACTCTCTGTAAGAGAGCTTGACAGCTGCTTGTGAGTTGTTAATGCTATTTGCTGGGTATGCTAGGATGCCCTCTGTTGTGTGGTTGGCAGCATATCTGAGGGCATCGACAACATTGTCGAATGGGTAGTCGTTGTGTAGCATTGCGGTGGTCTTAAAAGTGATTGCCATTGCTATGCTCGGTTACAGACCTTTTGATAACTTGGTAAATTAAACCACGGTCGTGTACCTATTTATCCATATGCTATCCCACTATCCCACATGTCTGCTTAGGGAAGTTGGGCCGCAGGAGACTGGGAAAACCATCCCGGTCCCCTGTTGGCAAAGGATTAGATGAGGCGTTTTAATGATTACGACCTAGTAAATGGTGAATGAAATTCAATGTACAGGTCACTTCGGAGGTATTCCAAGTGTTACTTCGTCTTGGCCGCTGATCCAGAATTCGCTCAAACTAGCTAACTACTTACCGTCGGGACGGTCCCGGACAAGTCATGGTCCTTCCATCGTCGTCATCTTAGTGAGAATCGGATGATATGGAACCTCAGCCTCGCCGTGGAGTGTCTATAGCAATACTAATCATGCCAATATACAGACCTAGATCTTACATGTCTAGATATTAATTAAGACTCCTACTTACTAGTCAAATTCCAGCAAGCAATCGGGGGTCTCTGATGCGTTCTCGGGCCATGATGGGGAGTCCGTATACGCCACATCGATTATACTAGTTACTCCGAGAATCAGATACCATCGTACCCCATTTACATATGTGGCTTGAGCCTATCAATAATGCATGAGATGTGGAAGGTGTCTTTATGTATAATGTATCCCCCTCATGCAACCACAGTGAACTTCTTTTGCTATAAGTGTGTCCTAAGCACGCCACCTGTGCCACCCAACTTGACTCAAACGGCAAGATATACACCAGCCTTCTACTTTTAAGTAACTTTTATTAAATTCACCTGGTACCTTCCCCGGTAGGGATGCACAAAACGGTTGTACCCGAGACAAGATGATCGGAGTTCAGTTTGACGTATCGGATTCCGTAACGGTAATTGATATTCTATTTAATACGATTCAAATTGCCCTTTCAATGATGACGTTTTGACATGTATTCCCTGCCAGTGACTTGTCTTAGAAATTGATTTCCATTTAAGGAAGCCCTGTTTAGATCCAGAAACTTAAGGATCGCATTAAGCGATCTCGAATCAAAGTCGTACTGAATCTAGTGTTTAACCCCTTTCACTGCAGAAATTTCCTACAGATGTAAAGGCTGCATATTAGTGTCGCTATTATCAAGGCTTGATCACATCATGTTGAAGGAATAGGACCAATCTTCACTAGGATTTCATGGCGTTTTTAGCTTAATTTCTATGTGAGGCGTAGCTTATACACAGGTCCTAGTAGGGACTCGGTCGATTTTCCGTACGCGTAGGCGGCTACGAACGCTAACCTTGGTGCTTACGCCGTACGACGCGGAATAAGTCCTACCCTTACCGATGTTTCATCAAGGTCGTTAGAATGAGTTTCTGTAGTTGGTTCCATAAGGCAACGAGGTCTTATAGAAATCCTATCAGGAACTTAGATGTCCTAGAAGACACTAACAACGAAATAGTAGCATTGTGCGAAATCAAACCAGCTTTTACGACATATTACGAGGGGTGAATCCGAATACGTCATGTTGAGTGTCTACCTAACCTACGATGACATGACAATTAGAATTCTTAGATATAGGGTTATTTGGTAGTATGTAGTTTGGCAAATATCTAGTAGATACTGCTACTAAGTACTTACCTAGTTTGAATCTATGGCATGAAAACGTTGAAATGAGTTTTACTCTATACCCTAGTATTCCATTCATGATAATGTAAGTTTACAAGAAATCCCAGTTACCAAGAGTCAGGGGGTCGATGTGACAGATAAAAAAACCAGGAGAATCTCTCCTATGCCAGTACGGCCGTTGTTGGATTCGACAATCCTTCCTTGTTTATGCATCCTGGCACAAACTCGCGTACCCAATCAACCCAAGCATCATCGACAAGTTGAGCAATTCTTCTACAACCTTCATAGGCCTGCTCTTCAGTCACCAGGCTAAAACTAGCTCTGAGCTGGCTCGTCTTGCGGTTATCCGGCATGAATGCAACGCCCGGGATAGCAAGCAATCCACGCTCCATACCCTTTTTACTGAGCAACTCAAATGTGTCTTCCCCAGGCGGAAGTCGTAAGGTTAGCCAGAAGAATAGCCCGGCAGTTGGTACATCCCACGTTGCGCGGTATTTGAGATGCCTTTCGACAGCTGCCGAGAATACATCTCGTTTTCTTCGGTAGAAATCGCTAGCTCTAGCGCAGTGCTCTAGAAAGCCTGTATGACCCCAGCGTTGAAATAGAGATAGAGCGAGGATCTGAGTAGTGGATGAGGGTTGAAGGCTATTATAAGTGTTAGTATGACGTAGAGACATGGGAAAATTGTGTTGAAATTTGCCATGGTCACATACTTTATATTCTCCGTGAGTTTTATAACGTTCTTGACTATGGGTAGAGGACCGGTTAGAACACCAAGTCGCATGCCGGCACTTACGATCTTGCTAATCGAGTCGAACCGTATGACTCTACCGGTTTCTCCATTGACCTCTTGCTCGAGGGCGAGGTAGGTACGTGGTTTCCCGTTTGGCTCGTCCTCAAAGTTGAGGAAATAGTATGCGTCATCTTCTAAAATCATGAAGTTGAATCGCTTAGCTAGACGGAGGCTGTCGCATAATTAGATACTGCCCAACGGTAGCTGGTAATTGCTGGGATGAAGCCTACATCTCGACTTTACGCCACTCTGGGCACGATCTGCCGGTTGGGTTCGATCCAGTAGGGATGGTATATAAGAGTTTAGGACGCGGCCGGTTATTAGGCCATTGTGAGAGTGACCTCTCTAGTTCGTAAGGATCTAAACCATGCCTATCTGTTTTGGCCTGCACCAGCGTGTGGTGTTCTGCTTGGAGAAATCCTACAACGCCCCTAAGCCCGTATTAATTAGCTAAATCGCCGCAATGATAAGAGAAGATGACTCACGGGTAGGCTGGCCTAAATTGTGCGATATTAAAACATTACTTCGTTACCGGAAATTAAGCCGATATTATAGGAACTTACGTTTCAATGAAGACTGGATCGCCCGGGTCCGTCAGAACTTGGAATGTTCTATGCAGGAGTTCCTGACTACCATTTCCGACGCAACAAGTCCACCCCTGGCTTTTGTCGATACCATGGAGTTTACTCTGGAAATCTTCAAACCACTACACATGTATATGTATACTTAGTCATATCTGAATAATGCCGGCTTCAAATGAACGTGTTACTAACCTTAACTAAATTTGGATTGCCACCGGGTAAACCATATTGAAGACCATCTATAAGGCCATCTTCTTGGGTCAATATGATGTCTTCTTTTGACCCCTTGAGTGATATTGTGATCTTTTCAAAAGGAAATACCTCTGGGTTGGGTTTTCCTATAGCGCAATATTAGCATTTTAATGGAAGACGGGAAGCGGACGTACCTGCAACGAGCGAGATCATTCCTGGGAGGTTTTCAAGAGGGAGAAGTCTTCTAACTATAGAAGTATTAACACATGGTCACTCTTATCAAATTGTAGCACCATTCTTATGGGGACGACAGCTTACTGGCCCCGGGTGCATATTGCTGCACGCGTTTTGATAAAAGGGGTGTTGGGTCGAATGCATTTCCGACTTTTGAGTGATCCGCAGACGCCATCTCGAAAAGTAAAACAGAAATAAATGAAAATTGTCATAGCAAGAAATCATCAATCTTACCTGAAAGACGTATGAAATATAGAATTGTTGCTATACCCCTGTTTACCTGATAACCCCGATATGTTCAAGGGGGTGCATTTTATTGCGGCACACCATGCGGCGGCGTCCCCCTTGTCCCACGCGGTTCAGTAACTGCGATAATTTTATTTTGCACTGTAGACTTCCGCGGATCTAGATTGACCCCGGAGTGTGTGAAACTATCTCCGGATCTTATTGGATTCTGGCTCCACCAACACGTGTTTTTTCTTTAGTCTATGTGTAACATACTATGCCAGTCTTTGATGGTTGGTGAGCAAACAAGGGATAGAAGTCCTACGAATTGCGTATGCGAACGATGCGCTAACAGCCCCCGGGGCCGAATATCTCTCTCTCCCTCCGAGGACCGAAGATTTCGGCCTGAATAAGTAATCTAGAGCCTACTTATTCCTTGGCCTCGTCAGACATATTCCCTCATCAATTCTCACTCATCCTCATGTCATCAGCTTGGAAGACGCCACACACGGGCCGGGTGCTCTACAAGTTATTCTCACGTCTTGGACGAGCGCAACAAAAGGCTCATTTCAGTCACTCTACACCATTCGCCATGAATGTCGCCCACGTTACTGCCTGGGGCAAGCCGCCTCAGTATGTCACCGGAGGCCCCGCCCTCCCAGACCCATCACCGTCACAGGTCCAACTCAAGGTCCTAGCCGTTGGAGTTCCCCGCGTTGTAAAAGGCCGAGCCTTAGGGAAACACTCTAGCATCAAAGGCGGGCTGCCTTACGACCCTAGCATTGATGGCGTCGGGCTCGATGAGGCCACGGGGAACAAGTACTATATCGGCCCCATGGCGGCGCCCCTTTTTGCCGAGCGCGCTAATGTTGAGCGACGCCAAATTGTTCAGCTCTCACCGGAAGCCGATCCTGTGACGGTGGCTGCGCTAGTGAATCCCGTCAGCAGCAGTTGGAGTAAGTAACACCCGATATAATTGTACCCGTCCCGCATGTCTCAGATTTTGATTATCCGGAGTTTATTATCCTTCGAATATGACGTTTGAGTACAAGTCTTATACGCAACGTGGCTTCGGAGAAGAAGATGTTAAGTTAACTTGGAAAACTACAGTGGCTCTAAATGCCCGCGCCATTGGCGGTTGCAAGGAACGTACTGTCTTCATAGTCGGCGCCACCACTGAAAGTGGCCGTCATGCTATCCGCGTTGCCCGAGAACTTGGAGCTGCCAAGATCGTAGGAGCCTCACGCACCCAGGAAACTCTAGATCAGGTCGAGGGACTTGATGAACGAGTCCTTCTCACCGACCCCTTCGAGATCCCAAAAACAGTGGGACCTATAGACGTTGTAGTAGACTTCGTCGGTGGTCCTACCTCTATAGCTATCATGAAAACTGCTGAGATAGGTGAGGGTTTACAGTATATCAGCGTGGGAGGCGTCGCTGGACACGAGAATCTGGTAATCCCAGCTAGCATACTAAATGCCCGGCCAATTCGTATCATGGGGTCCGGTATGGGTGCTTTCACTTTACCCGAAGTGAAAAGGGAAATGCCAGGATTGGTTGGTTTCCTTGGAAAGATGGAGAGGCCTTCAAACATTGTCACTGCTGCTTTGGCTGATGTTGAGAAGGCTTGGAACTCCAATGGGGAGAAGGAGAGACTTGTCTTGATCCCCTAGACGGTGGTGAAATATTTATCGTACTAAGCTTGACGGGCGGTTCGTTTAATCAGACGGACTGTAACCCGAATGAGATTAGTCGTATGGATACTTTTCTTACAATACAAATTTCCATATAAATCCAGGTATCTTTTCGACTGAAAGATTTTGCCCTCGTCATTGCTAACGTTATAGCTTCTTAGTAAGCCATAACCTTTTATCGACGATAACATCGGAATTGACTAACTTTCCTATATGTATACCGATATGCATTTTATACCCGTATAGCGACATTAAGGTTGTGTAAAGTTTAGGTCGATAGCAAGATTGGCGAGCAATAAGCCGAAAAGGTACTTTGATTTATATGAGGGAGCGTACTCTAGAGAAAGTACCCAGAAGACTAACCTTATTCGGGTTAGAGTCCGTCTGATTAGACGAACCGTTTAGGTACTTCCTGGCGGCTTAGCTACCTAACATTAGTACCTAAGCTCAATAGGATATCTCCCCTATTTATTACAACTATTTTAACTTCAAGACATTTGATTTGATATAACAACCTTACCTAGGTAATCCTAAGAATACGATCCATATCTGATCAAAATGATCTACGAAAATGTCATGTTTTCTCATCCAACGTGAACCCTTGAGGTCCAGTAAACCATCATGTAAGATAACCCAACTATGTGACCACTCAAGATCTCAAATATTTCCCCGATGAAGATTTCATATGGGTATCTACATGACATAAACCAGGTAGGTACCTACCCATACTCTTCAAGGCCGGCCACACGTAGCGGGCCTCCTACCCACCAAACTCCTAATTTTGACGCAACTCCGAACCGAGTGACATCGTGATGATTCATATGAAAAACATAGCCTGGATCCATATTGCAATCGAACATACATAGAAAAACTCCGATATTATAGTAATCCGAAAGAGGCTTTTAGATGATGAAATATTGATTTTAGATTTCAGACAAGCTTTATAGTATTGGAATGTCACTACGTGCTCCGGGATAGATTAAGTCCCTAAAATAATTCCCTTCTCTCCCTTGCCGTGTCTTACTGACGGATAATGTGGCGTGAGGAAGAAACATAGAGGCCTGGGGAGGAGGAATAAGTGACGACCAACAAGACCACAGCTAACGATCATTGACGCTACTTTAGGGGTGAAGGCCATTGGAAACGTAGATAATAAATTGGTCTCCATTGTGTTGCCTGCTGCCTGTTGGTGAATGAATAAGAAAATCATATTTTCCTGGAAGGTCAGGGAATTTAGGTCATTGTTGTTTTAGAAATCCTCAATCATGGCAACTCAAATCTCTACTCCCTCTAGTTTCCACCCAGAAGCTGTATACAAGAAACCTATCGTGGCACTGACGCCAATTGAGCCAGCTGCGGAAGCCTGGTCAAAGCATGCGCACTCTACTCTAGGACTGATGTTGAGTTCCACTGGGACGTATGCAGCTTCAGTTCAAGCTTCATATCTCCAATTCTTCGATGAACACGTTGCAGCCCGTCTTAGACCAGCGCCTGTGGGGCCCAAAGTGAAGTACCCCGAAAGCCCAGACTTCGTCGGAATTCATTTCGAAGTCAGTCTCAACTTGACAGCCCGCGGCGAGGCGAAAGTACGCTATAATTTTGACCTCAAGAGAGACATAGCCGGTCCAGACTCGTTCGGCGAAAACAGTGCACGCGAAGTACTGCACTACTTGTGTTCAGCTACGGGTGGTGACCCTAAGTTGATGGACCGCCTGATGGATGCTTTCTTCCTATCGGAATCCGAGACGGCAGCTTTGCGCGATAAAGTCCCGCCACTGATGCACATCCCGGCGGCCACCATCGGGTTCGAGCTTGGAAGATCCCAGCAAACTATGAAGGCGTATCTTCCGATTATCAAGAAAACCATCATGGGACAATCGCCAGTGGTCCTTACTAATAATGCGCTCCGCGACCTAGAGCCGCTAGGATATGACTTATCGCATAACGCGACTCTACTCATCGAGTATGTATGCCTCTTGTTAGTAGAGAAATATAGACCACTGACCTGAGTATGTACCTAGATATCTGACCAGTCGTCAAGACAAGGTCATGCCTATCATGTTTGGCATCGACTGTCTGGACCCAAAGGTGCACCAAGGTAGTCGAGTTAAAGTATACCTCAAGGCCGAGAGCAACACTTTTGCGATGGCTCGAGACGTCATGACTCTCGGTGGGCGTCTAAGCGACGAGACCACGGTCAAGAAGGTAGACCTTTTGCGATCTATCTGGCACTTACTATACAACGAACCCAACGGTATCCCAGATGACGAGATCGACACATGGTCGAAGCCGATGCGCACTGCTAGCTCGGCTTTCAGGGGCTTTTTATTCAGCGTTGACCTAGCGGCCGGGAGGAAAAAGCCGGATATCAAGACATACGTGCCGGTGTTTCAGTATGCCGAGAATAACGAGACGGTGTTGAGAAACACTAACGCTGCATTGAAGATGCTGAATCATGAGTGGGGGCAGTCGGGGCGATATTACGAAGTAAACAACGCTGTTTTGTAAGTCTTCCTTTTTTTCCCAATCGTTTTCATTTTCCAGATGGGGTAATAGCCTGAATGTTCGTTGCAGTAGGAACTAATCAGTATGAAATGAAGTGGACAGCAGAACGCCCACGTGATGAGCTACGCAGCCTTCTCGTATAGCGAGTCTAAAGGCATGTACCTGAACTCGTACTTTAGTATGCCTATATTGAACGCGGAGAAGGCATATGATTTTGAGGTCGTCGCTGATGCTGGCAATATCATGGACTAGGTTATGGTCCTTGTTGGTATGTCAGGATAAGCCAAGGGTCGAGTTCGTGGCAATGGGGTATCAATATGGTCATTGAATTGAAGGAATTTGGAATGAGGACGAAGGTGAACAGAATAGAAAGAAAGTGGAAGGTGAATGATAAGTGGGGGTTGTGATTATGTATTTATCGTATAAGACTGGGATTGCGTTATATAGATATACTTATATCAGATACCGATACTTGAATAACTTGATATCTTATCGATAATACTGATAAGCGTCGACATCATCTAATCTACAGCTGTACTTCGTACCATGGAGAGATAATCTGCTTGTAACAACATCTTACCATATTCCGCGCCAATGCGACGTAAACTTATTTCAACCCACTCTATTCCCTTATTTTATCAATCGAACAGTTTAGTTTCCCGATAGACTATTGATGGGGTTGCTATGTCCGTAATTCTTTGTACCGGTATGTCTAACTGTCATCTAAGCATCTATTCATTGGTTCTAAGCTCACTTCAACGCAGCTGGGTACGATCACACCATTAGGTATGCGACGGATATGAAACCAACCAATTTCTAACCTACAACCGGTCTATCAACTAACCAGTCATGTTGGAAAACATAAAGGTTCTGGGAGGCGCTTTCGGGAATTTGTTCACGTACCATTCAGCATCCCGATTCTCAAGTCAACCGATTGTGTATCTCACCGGACAAGCGATTCCTAGCTGCTGCCGGCCACCACACTGTTAAGCTCTACGATATCAAGTCTACGAACCCGAATCCACTGCTTACGTTCGAGGGCCATACCGGAAATGTTACAGGCGTAGCTTTCCACTGCGAGGGGAAATGGATGGTCACGAGTTCTGAAGACGGAACGGTCAAGATATGGGAGACACGGTCGGGTACCATCCAGCGAAGCTACAGCCATGGTTCTGCTGTAAACGATGTCGTTATCCATCCAAATCAAGGAGAGATTATAAGCTGCGATCGTAGCGGGAGCGTGAGGGTCTGGGATCTGGCTGAGAATAATTGTTCTCACCAACTCATTCCCGAAGAAGACGTTTCCGTCTCGAGTGTCACTGTCGCAAGCGATGGGTCCCTGCTCTGCGCTGCCAATAATGCGGTATTTATCCCACTTCCCCTATTTTCTATTTCTTGTATCCCTCTTGTAATGATATTGATACTCGCTTTTTCTAGGGCAACGTATTCGTCTGGCGACTGATCCAAGACTACGACCACACGAACCTCCTCCCCGTAACCCACTTCTCGGCGCATAAAGAGTACATCACGCGCATCCTGCTCTCCCCCGACGTCAAGAAGCTCGCCACCTGCTCCGCCGACCACACGGCCAAGATATGGGAAGTAACCGCGTCGCCCCCATCCTCCGACGAGTCCTCTTCCTCATCCTTAGCCAACATCCCCATGCCCATACCTACCTCTACCATCGCCTCCGGCCCCCTCAACGGCCTCAACGGCCAACTAAACGGTACTGATGGAAGCAATCCCATTGTCGGCGGAATGGGAATAGGAGGCATGGGTGGTATGGGCATGGGCGGCCCGGGTGCTGGCGAGGCGAAACCGTATCCCCTTGAAGCTACGCTGACTGGCCACCAGCGCTGGGTCTGGGATTGCGCGTTTAGCGCTGATTCGGCTTACCTGGTTACGGCGTGCTCCGATCATTACGCGAGGTTGTGGGAGTTGCATAGTCAGCAGGTTATTCGCCAATATAACGGCCATCACCGCGGCGCGGTCTGTGTCGCTCTTAACGACTATTCCGAGGCGCGGTGATTGGGTTGTTATGTTAGTGTCATTGATGGGCTATCGCTGGGATTTGAAGAGAAATGAGAATGGCCATCGAGAATACAGAAATTGGCCCAGATTAAGAGCTCTCTGGACTACATGCTATGAGTATGAATTTTCTATATAAGGATTAGGGTTGGGGAGTTAGAGGAGTATTAGCCTCTTGCTTTGATGAACTTTTGCTACCATTTACTGGTTGACCACCCTTGACTTTTAGTTAAACGAATAGGGTTCCTGAGAAGGCCGTGTCTAGTGCCCGGAAAATCAGGTCTCAATATAATCGATTTTCGTCAAGGTTGTGCTTCATGTTTTCCTAGGACGAAATTCGGCTACATCGTGTAACGTGGGTGATATTTAGTGGGTAAACTGCCTGGTAGGCAGTACCTAAGCTACAGCAGTTCTACAGCAGTTATCCCGCAAAATATAGCGGATAGACCACAGATATGAATACCGTACCTACTAGGTAGGTAGTACCTATGGATCTTAATTATAAGCCAACATAGGTAGGTACCTTATAGTAGGTATTCAATCATCGCTAATTTACGTAGGTAGATAATTGTACAGGAAAGGTATCTAGTAGGTAGGGAATATTGAGAATTCTCTGCGTGGTCTATAAATTGCTGATTACTAGGTACTAGGTAGGTACCTAGGTAGGTAATTGGGTGCGTATTGTTGTAAGTACATATGTAAAAGTTAGTGTGTATGTACCTAGTAGTAGACAGTACTATCTAAGGCGAGGTTATTCACAGTTATTTGCCTAGTAGGTAGCTAGGTACCTACTTAGGTTTCGCACACACTGTGGAAGCGCACCGACTTTTACACCAAAATCTATTTTATTCATTCCTTCTGATTAAACAATCATCAAATGGCAGTTGGCAAGCTGTAGTTGCCAACCAGTAGAGATCACTCACCACCGATGTTCGTATTAAACATCACCCAAAACGCCTTTACACTTACTGCCCAAACACTCCAATAAACCAATAAATCTCACAACGAACCAATCTTCACACGTATCTCAAAAGGCGCACCAAGAGCTCACATAGTGAGCTGTCCGACTTCCTATATGCCACTAAAGCGCTCCGGTCAACAATACACCTTTAGCCTAACTATCACGATGCCTCAATTCATCTCTGCCAAGCAAGGCGAACCCACTGAAGAAGTTTCGTCGTCAGCTAAGCCCTCGCTACTCACGAAGTTACGTACGAAGTGTACCAACGGCTACAAGCGGCTCCGATCATGCCCTAAACTTATAAAAGACGTCTGCTTTAACACATACCACAAGCTGATCAGCAAATCGCTGGCTATATTATCGATGGACCAGGAGACGAAGATGTTGCGAGCGGAGGTCGCTACACTATACGAGCAACTGGAAGAGCTCTACGGTAAACAGAAGGAAGAACTACGAATGGTCCGCGCCGAGCAGCGCATGGAATTAGAACAGGTCCGCACCGAACAGGGTGGAGAGCTAGAAAAAGTCCGCACTAAACAGCGCGAAGAGCTAGAGCAGCTGTACCAGAGGATAATGAGAGAAGTAGGAGGGCGAAGTCCCTTCGACTTTGGAACCCGATCGCCTTTTCACTAAAGATGGTATTAAGAGAACACGTGGGGAGGACTCGGAAGCTGGCTTTGGGAACTGGGGTGTGACGGTTGAGATGTGCGCCGGTGATGTTCGCGAGAGCTCCGGATGATCATGACGGTGATATCGAGAGTATCGGGGATAATTCTAGGGAGAAAGGGGGTAATGTAGATAGCTGAATCCGCCGATGGCATGGTTGCATAGCTCCCCCATACGCACCTAGATAGGTCATAATAACCAACTCTCAACCAACAACAGTATATTACCATTATCTAAGGAACACATAGCACGCTGTTCCCTAGAATGTAATCTCAATCATACATCTACCGTAATTATTCCTGTCACTACTAGGTATATAGACAAGCGGGCACCAAAAGCAAATAATGCCTAATGCCCAATATCTATACAAAATATCCAACTCTTAGCTGTAGACCCCATACTCCATACGCCATGCGCTGATGCCCTCTCATCCCTCCATGACTTTTAAACGAATAGCTCTCCTCGCCTCCTAACCTTACCACCCATCGCCCCACCCATCATCATCATCCGTTTCTTTCGGCTTCGTATCAATCTTCTTCGGCACCACCGTCTTCGACACCGTCCTCGAAGGCAACGCCTTCTTCGTCGCTCCTGCCACCGCTCCCTTCCCATTCGCCTTCGCCAGGCCCTTAGGTAGGGGTTTACTCTTACCGCCGAGAGCGCCCTTCTTCTGCGACTGCGCGGCCAACCACCCCGCGAAATCAGGCTCCGCGCCGTCGTCGAATGGCTGGGTAGTAGCAGCCGGCTCTTTCTTAGACACTTGTTTCTCGCTAGGCGCATCGAAGAACGCGTTTCCGTCGTCGTCCATATCACCCATCTCGCCCCACGCATCACCTCCGTCGTCCAGCGGTGTCGGATCCTTGAAATACGTCTCAGCTGCCGGGGAAGGCGACTTGAGGGCTTGCCGTTGGAGTGTGGAGGCCGAGGAGGTGGAGGGGATGCGGGCGCCGGATTCGGGGGAAGTTGTCCGCGAGATGGAGAGTTTGGATTGAGATGTTGAGTTATTGTTGGCGTGATTGTTCATTGCCTCGAGAGCGGCAGTTTGCATTTCGCCTGATGCGGCGGAGAGTTTGTTTGTGAAGGACGAGATGGCCCATCCGGCCCACGATGATGCTTCGCTGGGTTGTGGGGTGCTCATGCGCGGCCCGGCGCCTTCGGTTGTCTGAGGTGGGGGTTGCACTGTGTCCGGCATTGCGGAGGCAGCTTTGCGGATCCGTTGGAGGTATATTTCCATTGCTTTATTAGCCTGGTCTCGGACAAGTTTCTCCTTGTCAATTAGAGATGGACAAATAGCAGGCAAGATTTTCGTCGCACAGTCTTCCTCGGTGAAATACTCGCCGGTCGCTGCTAAAGCCATGAGAGCGGCGTTCCGTGCGTGGACAAATGGATCCCTAAGTGACCGAGTAAAAGCGGCTATTAATACTTTGGTTCTCGACGATGCTCCGAGATTCTTGGCAATTTTGCCTAAGCAGATAGTAGTGTTGGTCCGGATGCCGGGTTGTTCGTCATTTGCCGTCTTGGCTAGGTATTTTAGCAATTCGCCGTTGATTGTACGGTCCGATAGTTTGTTGATAATTACGAGGACCGATTTTAGTGTCTGTTCTCGTACGACAGGTGCAAGATCCGTGAAACCGGAGACCAAGTTCGGAAATATCTTGTCATTGACCACCTTTTGGGAAAGTCTGTCGATCATTAATGGTAGGTTATCCAAGAGACATACTCGTATAGCCCTGTCCGGGTTTCCAAATAGTCTAACAACAACGGGCTGAACTCGGGCCTCAAAATCCTCACTCGATAGTTTCGCCGAGATTTTCATAACTACGCCAAAGGCTTTTGGCCCGCCACCTCCGAATTCCACCGACTTCAATAGTTCGGGTAATACTTTCATCTTGAAAAAGTCCTCGGGGAAATCGTCTGTTAGTTGGTCAAGATCATCCAAGAACTCTTCCTTCTCGGTTTCAGATTTCACGCCTAGGTTGTCAATTCCTTCCGTCAATTTAATTAGGGGAGAATCGAAGAAGCTGCCCGAGCGGCGACCTTGTTCCAGGAATGCGCCGACAGTGATCCTGGCTTTGGGGTTTGCATTCACAAGCCTCTTGTAACCTGCATGCATGCTTGGCGGGATCCCTTTCGTCTGCCCAGCCTGATCTCCACCCAAAAAATCGCCATTAAAAACCTCGAATATGGTTGTTCCAAAGTTGTAAGCATCCACTGACGAGTGCGGACTTTTCTTGATAGCATCCCAACCTGAGCGCGCGAGCTCCGGCGGCGTATATCTCGCTGAGTCTGGCACCAAGCTTCCGTATGTATATATCACGGCCTCGTCGTCTTTCACATTACTTAACACCTCGAACCCGCCTAACTTCCATTCGCCGCTCTCGGACGTGTATATGGATGCGACGCGCAAACTACCGTGGATAGACGAGCCCTCGTCATTAATAAACTTAATCGTACTCGCGACGCTGTATAACCCCCATTTAATCGTCTCGGGACTTAAGCTCTTCCTCTTGACGTGCCACCTTAGGGGTACCACCCTCTCGGTCGCGATATATATGTAGGTATCTGTCTCGACGGTATCCAATACTCTGATAACGCCCGGATGCCTCATCGTGCGCAGCTTTTTGAGCGCATTCTTCGCGAGGGGTAGTCGCGCCTTATTCGCGGTTATGTCGAAGGAGAATATGCTGCAGTTCGAACCGTCGGCTCGTCGGGTGCCGTTATACAGGGTCCAGATGGAGGCGTCGATGTCGACCTTGTCGCCAAAGGTATAGGGGAAGGGAGGCCCTTGGGCGATGGCAGATGCCACCGCCGACTTGAGAAAATCCATGCCTGGTAGTATTATTCTATTTCATGCGATCTCGGGTATTGAAACAAACAAATAAGTATCGAAGTAAGGTAGATTGCGGAAGTATGTCAATGACGATTATAGAGTTATTGGTAGCTTGGGTTTCTCGTTTCTCGTTTGTAGATATTTTGGCGAAGTGTCCCCTATTGATCCGCTGAATGGCGTAGAATGTGGGTTAGTGGGGCCACTTTTAGGCCTTGCACCCCCTTGTCAAGCTAGCTGAGGGGGTCACGCCCCACTATAACCGATGCCTACGCCGAAGGTGAGCGGGAGCGGGTAGTTGCGACGGCGTCTTCTTTTGACAGAGCGCTGATCAAACGGATAGGTGAATATCATACGGTACAAGGATACTCCGCAACTTATCATACTTATTATCATAAGGTTCAATTGAAGATTCATTCTTTCAACTTCAACTTCTCCAGCTCAATCTCAATTGACGGAATTATGATTATATTACTCTCAGACGTATAGGCTTAGGCCGTCGCATCAATTGTATATGGTCCTTATATTTTTCATTCCATCATGCAGAGGGTATCTTAAATCCGCCGGTCCTGTCCTTCCAGAACCCGTCAGGGTCGACATCGGCTTGAACTGCCTGAGCTAATTGAAGCTTCTCAGGTCTCAATCTGCCGAAGTAGTCCTGAGGGTAGAACCCATCATTCATAAACAGCGGCAAGAAGACATCCGATGGCAGCAGGCCGCTTGCCTGATTCGTCTTGACGATATCCCCGATGCCGTCGTACGTGGCCCGCATAGTCAAATCAATCTTGTCATAATCCGTCTTAAATAAAAAGCTATAGTCCAACTCGACGACAATTCGGTTAATGCTGTCGTCTAGGTCTAACATGTCGCCGCCTTTAGACTTCGCTACCGATGCTATTTGCTTCGGCATGGGCTGGAAAGCGATACTAGCAATGAGCCCTGGTACGAGCTGAGCGGTGTTACTAACATTCACCCAGTGATCGAAAATAGAGCCCAAAATCTCAGGACCGTCTTCCGCGCTAGGTAGTGGCATTGTTTCAGTTCCGATGGTGTAAACACTTCCTTTCACGACCGCCCAATTATTGCCGCTAAGCAGAGCGGAATACCTCTGCGTCTTGCAGGAATTAATAGTGGGTCCGATAGCAAGGAACTCGTCGAATACACCCTGCGGTGGCTCAGGACCGTTGTAATATAGGAACAGGACCCAAATATCGAGAAGGGTTGCCAACGTCCGTTCTGCTGTGACGATAATACCCGCCTTATTATCGGGATAGTTGTCGGTGAAGTTGCGGACGGCGTTCAGAATAGCAGCAGTATTTTCAGCCGTCGCGGTGAATTCAAGGTTACCACCCCATATGTCTCCTTGTGGATACGCTTGGAGCAAGTATGATGTTACGATACCGAAGTTGTTACCACCTCCTTTTAGAGCCATCAAAAGGTCGGGGTGATTAGTCTCGCTAACGGTGACGATCGACGAGTTTGCCAGCACGACTGTGGCTTCAAGGAGAGAGTTAGCAGCCCAGCCATACTGGGTGCTCATGAAACTTAAACCAGCTATGGTCTGTTGTTAGAAACTGATTGTAACGAAGTTCTCAGCAAGATCTCACCTCCTAATAAATAGCCACCCACACCTACATTCCCAATTCGACCACCGACGACAGTGTAGTTGGTAGCATCGAGTTGCTCTCCCACTTCATCCCATCTATTGCCAGGACCAACTCTTACTGTCTCAGAGTCGGGATAGAATATGACTTCGTTGAGCTTCTTAGTCGATATTAATGGACCTCCGGCGACGCTAGCAAAGTAGTTGTTTGGGTTGTGGCCACCTGACTTAATGGCAAAGGTCTCGTTGTTGTCGCGCAGGATGGATACGATCACAGCAACTTCTTCGGGTGTTTCCGGCTCGAGGATACATGTCGGCTTGAGGTCGCCGGAATACGTGGACCAGTATTGGGTTTGCTCGTTACTGTAGTCCAGGGTTAACGGCTTTAACACGGTAATGTTACTGCGTTCTTCGACGAGATCGCAGGTGTCTTGGGCTGAAACGGATGCCGCAAGAGCAGCAGCCCATAATAAAGCTTTATTTAAGGTTGACCGAGCCATAACAAGCGAGAAGAGCTAGAGACGTTACTCAAAACTCTCAGGATTCGGTGAAGGTGCTGGCAAACGAACGGTATCGACCAGAGGCCCCGCGGGATGAGGCTCCCGCCCCTGATACGGGAACACGCATGCTCTTATCTACTATGTGCTGCCGTCCACATTGTAGTCCGCATTGTACATGCGGGGATTTCACAAGTGGATGTCGCGAACCGAGGCGCTAGGATAGACTTAGGGGTAGGAGAAGCGAGATTCGATCTTGTGATAGTACTATATTACAAGCTGCTTATGCCTGCAGGCTTATAGACGACTTAGCTGCTCGCATATTGCAGCTCTATAGACAAGACCCGAATACGATAGCCACAATGTCGCATCCACTCCGAATGGGCAGAAGAATAGGGGGCGCCATTGGCCTATTACGTCAAAGCACCTCAGCGTATACGGGCGTGTGGAGCGAGCTGTAAACACCAGCTTTCGGAACGAGCCGTGCAATCCCGGGATTGGTCGATCTAGGCTTCACCTGGGGCTGTCAAGACCAACAAGACGAAGCGAAATATTTAACTCCGCTCGAGGCGCCAAGGATTCCTAGTGCCCCTAGAGACTCGCTTACTAACTAACCCACGAAGCTAACGAGCTGACTGCCATAACAGTGAATATGTCCGGGCTGATCAACGATTCGCGATTCCGAAGCTGCCAGGGCCGCAAAGGCCCTCGGGACCACATTCATAGAATCCTTCCTATCCCCTTGCGGATATACGTCAGCCAAACCCCAGCGCCCCGCAAGTAATAGTGTATCCCCTCGCACTTGTGTGCATGCAAAGAATGTAAAAAGAAATTCTCTCGCCAATCTCGTCGTACGGGAAATAAGCAATCTTGACAGGTCTGACAGGTCCGGCATTGCTACACCCCATTCACATGCTCATCTGGCATCTGCTGTGCACCAACGGGGAGGTACGTAGAATGCAACATAGTTTATATCCAACTACCGTATTCGGTATAGAGATGAGTAGATTGAGTTGATAGGCGAAGTGACTATGATTCGCCGCTACGACCAATCGGCACAATATTCCGGAATCTTGGAACAGAGTCCCAAATGAACGACCAACCTTGAAAAAATCTGGGTCAACTGCACAATGCGCTTGGAGAAAACCGCGCGATAGGATAGAGGAACTTCGTTAACCCGGTGGGCAGTCTTACACTAGAGCGACATCCACCGGGACTCTACGAGTTCTGGAATATTCACTTCCTAGACTCAACGTCTAAGGCAAGATCATTCGCAAAAAGGCTTCCTCATCTGCTCGAAGCACGCGGCCTCTATCGTCAATTTAAAGAAAAATGCACTAGCAAGATGGCCGAATTTGATTAATCGTTTGCATTAGCGCATATATCCATTTTGTCTATTTTTATCTTTAGCCGCATGCGTCTATCGAGAGGTTTCCTAACTTCCTAACCCGTTGCCGATCTTTTGGCTAAAAACAAGCTTAAACAAGCTTAATTTGGATCTTATTCCCATAATCCTGAAGTCGTTTTTTTTGGTGTTCGTAGTTGGTTGCTCTATAGGAACTAAGACGCGAAGCCGCGTGGGTATCAATTTATAGCTTACGTATTTCTCCCACCGAACTCCGTTACGATGGCCGGACGACCTTGGTGCCTTCCGCTGGCTCTAGGATGAGCCATTGGCAGTCGATGTTCTCTTTCCTGAATCTGCTGATGATTCTCTCGGCGATCTCCTCAAAGTTGCTCGTGGCCAGAGCCAAGATCGTGGGACCTGCACCTGAGAGACATACACCTAACAGTCCCTCTTGCGAGCTTGGCGACATGGACTCAACAATCTCTCCAAGTCCAGGGATCAATGTCTGGCGGTACTGCTGATGCAGCTTGTCTTGCATGGCAAGATAGATGAGATTAGGATCCGGGGGAGATTGTCCTAGTGCCACGGGAAGCAACGCTATCCGCTGTAAATTGAATGTCTGGGGCAAAATCAACATTTAGTCATATGATCTTGTGCTACGGGAAAAAAGCGCCACTTACGACATCCTGTCTGGGGTATTCCCTAGGCAATACCTCACGCGCCTTGGCCGTAGGAACTTGGAAGTTGGGGATGATAGCCACAGCCTTGATCTCCTTCGCCCAGGGAAACTTGATGTGGTGGCCGATGCCGTGCGGCGGCTCGGGAGGCCGCTCACCCGTGTCCAGACCACCTGCTGGAGCGGGTAATACCTCGCTGAGAGGGATCTCCACCCGGGCCATATCCTCCGGCGCCAAGGGCTTCAAGTACGTGCCCACGAAACCACCGAATAGAGCGGCGCCAACATTATCTGGGTGGCGCTCTGAAACGGGAGATGGGCGGGTTAGCATGATCGGAAATTATAAATTGAAGTCATGAAGATTTTATTCGTATATATTCGCATGAATAACGCAGGTCACGCGCATCATGCATATGTATGTCTGAGAACGGGCGAAAAACACAAGAGGGGAAAAAGGGGGGAGAGGGGAAGGGGGTCCTACCGATCATGAGACAGAAATCGAAAAGCCGATCATCGTCCAAGTGGTGCAGGCCGCCGACTTCCTTGCCCAGCATGACGCCGGCGACGACGGCGGCACCTGAGGATCCGAGACCGCGACCTAGCGGGATGGGGTTGACGACGTGCACATGCGTCTCGACGGGGAAGGCGCGCTGGTCATGGCAGCGCAGAACGTACAGCGCTACGCGGGTGATCAGGTTAGCCGCCGGGTCGAGCGGGACGTCGCCGGAGCCTTCGCCCTGGCCTTCGTAGGTGATGCGGCAGTTCAGCGGCTCCGTGGAGGAAGTCTTGGTCCGGTCGATGGTGACGTGCAGCTCGAGGTAGATGGATAGGGCTAGCCCGATCACGTCGAAGCCCGGGCCGATGTTGGCTGAGCTGCTGGGGGTGCGGATTACGAAGGTCTCCATATTCGCAAGCGCGGATGTACGATGGTCCGGGGTGTGTCTGTGTGTTGGTGTGGGAATGAAGGAAGGAAGGATTAGACGGGATGTGATGAGATGGAATACGATTTGGGGTTTGAGGTTGGGGTTTGGGGTCGGGGGGGTCCGTGGAAGCGAAATTGTGCAGGATCCGCACACGTGCGTTGCGTGATGCGATGCTTCGACTCGAGATGAGATGTTGGAAGCACCTTTTTAGTCCGATTGGAATCGGTGCATTCGATTCAATTCCGTCACGGGAGGTCCTAGGACTAATTTAATTAAACTCCAGAGGCACAGAAAACGATACGAGGTCCGGGAATAACCAGTTGTTATATTTCCCAAAGGTGTCGATGTTTTTCCTTAATCTTAAAGACTGCGTCGAGCCCTGGCTTTGCTGACGGAAGCTTCGAATTGGTGGTGATTTGGTGGATTGGAAATTTTCACAGTTTGTGCCAAAGCTGAGCCCCGATGACGGAGGGGTCAGGGCTGAAAATGCAGGGGATTGGTGCGTAGATTGGTGGGCTGTTAGGCGGTGGGCTAGATTCACAGTGCTTGGAGGGCTAGAGGGCTAGAGTGACTAGGCGGTTCCGAAGACCTGAATCCGCTGTGGGTCGCACCCGTTGCGGGGTAGCTGGCTTGCCCTAACGAGACGGAGTCGACTTTTTAATTGGCTAGGGGAGCTTTAGGGGAGGGACGCCTATCTTTAGGGTGGTGTGGGTGGTGGTAAGGTGAGCTGATGACGGATGCTACTCGGAGTCACTTGTTTAAATTTCTTTTCTTACTTCACGTTTGATCATTACGTCGAAATCGTCATATTCATGCGTTCCGGATAACTACCCGTCATTATGCATGAGGTAAGCTGAAGTAAGTTTCTATGTTGTTGTTCAATATTTCATATCTCGTTGTCTCCCTAATCCTATCACGAAGAATTTCGGCCTCTGCTATTCTTTTCAATCACCAGCCGAATGATTCGGTATGCAACGTGATGATATCGGCTTCACCAGTAAGAACTCTCTTCTGCGCGCTCGATGCCGCATTTGCGAGATCTGTTCGCAGACTTTCCGGACCACAGCCTAGGAAGGTGTTAGTTTTGTCGGCAGTTTTGAAAAGCTGATTTGACGAATGAGACTTACCAAGAATAAAACACCGTCGCGCGGTTAGCAGAGGAGGAAGTATGTCGGGCAAGTAAGGGCGTTGAGAATGGACTTGTCCTAACTTTGGACTAACCGTCGTCGTGCTCTTCTCGCTTGGCTTAACACCCACGACTCCGCTGTCGGAATTCTTTTCGGAATCCGCGCTCTCAACCGTCGGCGAGCTCGAGTTCGTCACGAAGAAATCTACTTGTATGAGATCTGGATGAGCGTTGATGAGGGGCTCTAGCTCCTCCGTTATCCATTGTATTTGGCTAGCGTATCGAACCATCCAAATGAGATGGATATTCTTAGCCGCTGCCGAACCCTCGGCAACGCGTCGCGCGGTGTGTTGGATCCATGGGAGACACGCCGATATCCCGCTGCCACCCGCGACGAATATCAATGATTCGTATAGCGCGGGTACATCCTCTACTATTCCTCCGTAAGGGCCATCGATGTGGATGGAAACCGATCTCCCTCGATCTTCAACAATGTCGTGATTCTCAACGGACTTCAATAGGTCAAGAGTGAGACCCTGGTGCGCCCGGACATATAGTACCATTTCTTGCACGTCCGAATCCCGTTTCACACCCGTGACTGGGCTCTTTGGTAAGTTCGCAATTGTGAAGGGGTGATTCTGTAGGATGGATAAATGAGGTATTCTGATCCAGCAATGTTGCCCGGGCGTCCATGTGAAATCCGGTGGCGCCAAAACCGTTACTTTGGTCATCCCACCCGGAAGCTCTTCAACTCTAGATGGGAGACCGTGGAACCAATCCCTGAAAATGCTGAAGGTCTGCCACTTGTAGAAGAGACGCACTAAACACGAAGCTAGCCAGATCGCGAGCGTCGAGTATAGGTACACCCACGAGTCTTTCTCCTGTTTCGAGTGCCAGAAGAGGAGACCTAGGTACACCACGTACATGGGAATGTGTAGCCGGTAGAAGAAATTATAGAATCGATGACGGATCCATGGGAAAGAAAGCACGATAATTCCGACAAGGATACCTAACGGCGGTGTTCCGGTGTACTAGACATTCATATTAATCATGGGACTTAGCGAATATCGGGGGCTAGGGACCATACCTCCATTCCACCGGGTTTATAATACTGCTTCCGCAATGCAGCAGGCCCGCCATCCCTCAGGGGCTGGACAATAAAAGGTACCGTATGAACAATACTCAGGAACAGGCACATGTACGATACCCAACGGTGGAAGACATTCAGCTTCTCATGGCTGATGCCTGTCAGCATGGTGATGAAGTTGACCTTTCCCGCCAGCGCAACGATAATAGGGGTCAGCGCCTGCGCCATCAACCCCGTCCTTACGGCAAGTGGTGGAGAACCATAACCCCGTCGACCGCGATAGTACGGATGAACCAGGAACGTCATTAAGAGTAGGAACAGCGACGTTATGCCGAGGAAAGCTAATGTTCCGAGAGACGGGAAGCCGAAGTAGTCGGATACGCGCCCTTTGGAATGACGGTAGTTGACGAAACGGCATACAGCCAGGATTTTATTAGCCACTGTCGTTTTTCTTCCGAGCTGTTGAGTAGGCGTTCCGGAGCGTGCTACGCGATTCCGGTATAGACGGTAGGAATACGCGACCATGGCCACGCCGATGGTTACGAGGTAGTACCAAGTGGTGTAGTGTCCATAGTCGTATTGATGGTCGTACGACACGGCCGCCTGGGAAGCCTGGTGCGCGGCTTTGAAAGCAGCACAGGCGTCGCTGTCGCAACGTGGGTCGGAGAGGGGGAGCCCAGTCACGTTCCCCGAGCTAGAGGTGTCGCCCATTGACATCGACATCGTCGCCGTCGCTCTCGATGTAGTGTTATCGCGACGGATGCACACGAAAGCTTTTGGAATGAAGGTGGTAGTGGGGAGAAGGAGGGGGACGTGACGACGCACGGCGACTTCTGAGACAACACAGACATTTTGTACTCGGCCGGACTAAAGCTTGGGAATTTTCGCTTGCTAATGCGCACGAGGCGATTTGAGTTGGTAACGGGCGCGCCCGTGGCCCGGTTAATTGTGGATGAATGGACGGCGCGCAAGGATTTATACTGTCATACTACCCGCGCCTTGCCTATTTTGGAGAGGTGGAAGAAGGTTCAACGGTCGTTCGCACCTATCGAGACGTGTTCTAGAAATGCTTAATATGGAGATCCTGGTGTTTTTTTCGTTGTCTTTCATGCTCGAATACCGGAGAACTGGTAACACGGGGTGACGCCAAGATTTTTGCTTCTGTCAATCGGGTTACGTGTGTGATGTCTGACTTGGAAGGATTTCGGAGAAAACCCTACTGTCTAACATCGCCACTTTGATGTTTGAGGGAGTTGGAAATAGTTGAATTGGTGCACGATGGGTAGGCACGAATAGTAAACGATAGAATTATCATATCATTGTCATGTGAGAAAGATAGCGGTTTCCCTAGTCTATAGAAAAGGTGTGGAATTACTATAAGTGGAATCGCGGCAATCGCAGCTGAAGACCGAAGCGGAGCGTATAATCAACTCAAATTTGCTCACTCCTATTCCTATACGACTACCCCCTGCCACCGTCGTTCTATCGGCGCCGAGTGGCTGGCTAAGTATATGGTACATAGCACTCAAGCCAACTTCAGCCCAGGGTCTAAGACATGCATCTATAGCTGAAAGTACCTGTATAAACAAGTCTGTGTCTCTTTTTAAATTGACGGGTGTCCCCGTTCTCCCGTTCAAATAGATTAAAGATCCAGGTATTCGGAATTTCTGGTCTAGTATTCTTATATGTTTTATCTGCAGAGAGCAGAAAACCTAGAGCAGACAAATTAAGATTTCTGTCAGACGCTTTGTCAGAATCGTAACTTTCGCATTTCCCCATCTTGTTTGAACTTTGGAAATATTAATAAAGATGGATATGTCGACGAGTATGAGCATGACTATGTCTATGGACATGTCATCTATGGCTACTGCTGCAGCGACTGCTGCAGCATCAACAGCAACGGGATCGTCTATGGATATGAGCGGGATGTCGATGGGAGGAGACAGTTGCCAGATTTCTGTGAGTCTTTTCATATCTACCATTTAACTATAGTGAGGAGTACCGATGTTAATGAGATAATAGATGCTTTGGAACTGGAACACTATTGACGCGTGTTTCCTCGCATCATCATGGCATATCAGATCATCTGGCATGTTCGCCGGATCTTGCATCGGCGTTATACTATTGACTATGTCCTTGGAATTTCTTCGCCGGACAGTAAAAGAATACGATCGATATCTTGTTCGGAAGCATACTTCAATCGCCGTTGCTGCCATGCCCAGTTCCTCGAAGGACAGCGACAGTAAGGACGCTATAGCAAGCCCGGCACCTATCAACCAAGGTATAGGAAATCCAGGGGGCTTCAGACCAACGATATTTGAGCAGGCTATCCGAGCATTATTACACATGGTCCAATTTGCGGTGGCGTATTTCATCATGTTGTAAGTTATTGCCCCATCACCCCATCTTCATATTCCCATCCACGGAGAATTTTGTCCGTCCCTGTTGTCGACAGTAACGTTTCTCAAGCGGCTAACCGTGATGACAGACTAGCAATGTACTTTAACGGTTACATCATCATATGCATATTTATCGGGGCTTACATTGGAGCTTTCATTTTCCATTGGGAGTATATCGACGGCGGGTAAGTGCGACTTCATAGCCCTGTCGCTATTATTATCGCGATGCTGACCATTTTCTTTCAAAGGCGCGGTGCGACCAGCGCAAGTCAAGAGCCTACGGTATGCTGCGCGTAGATTTATCCATCGGGTTATTTGGGTTGTCGTCGTGCCACCGAGTATCACGACATCGTCCTGTCGGACGAGTTATCGGGAGGAAAGCGAGTTGTCGTGAGACGCGACATTTGATGGGTAGAATGACATGTCGATCAGATGAAAGTTGATAGTAGTTTAATAATAATAAGAGGAAGAATTTGTGTAAGACGAAGATACTTAGGCGCAATGGGTTACTTTAAAGTAGTTTGGTCATGTTGGATCAATGCGATCGATCATTCTTACGCCTAACCCTAAGCAACCCCAACCCCAACCCCAGCTTTAACCCTTACCCCTCCCTTTGCAACCAGATTATGTAAGCTGCTCCGAGTGATTAGTCATCTTGACTCTAGGCCATAGCAATATTATGATATTAAAACCTCCCTTTGATTAATATACAAATGGAAATTTTAGATTTAAGTCATTTGAAAGCTTCATTGCTTATAGGTATTGATGTAGTTTCTATTTCGTCTAATTTTGGTAGTAAGTACCCTTTCCCCTTCGCCACTCCTAACGTTACTTGGTAGATTCGTTGGTTTCATTTATCATATTGGTTTGGAATTATCGATTTTCTTAGATCAATTAAGGAAGTAGCCAGGGACCTCAAATTTTCAAAGCAAATTGAATTGTCTTGAACCCGATACATTACCGGCTCTTCACCAAATCAATCCAGCCCTAACCCCACCTACTAACCCCAACCCTATCCCTAGCCTTAACCCCAACCACAATTCATGACTTAAGGTTTCCAAGCCATGAATTCCTGTGTCGGAAACTCAGCATACCCTTTCCCTGTAACAAAGGTATAATCCCAAGGCTTTTGCTTCCCATCCTTGGCCAAGTCGAGAAAGACCGTTGCGTGGCCGGGGCCACTCAGATCGGTAGTTACGAAACTCCCATCCGCGTGCCTCTCATCGGCATAATAGAACCTAAACGATTACTCGTAAGCCTCACTCTAAATAAACGTATTTATATCCTACCAATGGTTTATGAATTATGGAACTTCACTTACTTATATGGCTTTCCTTGATATGCGGCTATAGCCAAGTGCCTGATCATATTTGCAGTGGCGCCCTTTTGCACTGAAACAAAACTGTTAGCAATAATTGGAAGGGATAATGTAGTGCTTAGAGTTTCTTACTTCCAAAGGTCATCATTCCAGGCATGGCGCTGACATTCAACATATTTCCCGTAAAGATGAACGTGCCACCCGAAGGGCCGAGTTTGGATGGACCAAGCTTCTCAAAGCCCTTCACGGCCTCTCCCGCTGCGACATAAGGAGTAGTCGTGTTTACGTTCATACCGATTTGGAACTCTTCAAGACCCCGTTCAAATGGACTGTCAGGAGGTGTCATGGCGCCATTGTATGCTGCTACCCAGATTAATCTAAAGAAGAGCTATCCGAGACGATGTTAGTCACGAACCATTGTATATGACTACGCTTGGTATGCCGAGGTCTGCGGAAACTTTCTCGAAGAGCGCTGGAACTTTGGCTGGTTCGGAGGCATCAAAGGCATAGTATCGATGATTGGCGCTAGTGTTTTGTTTCCTGGAGGCTACAGCGACTTGATAGCCCGCTGCCGCAAAAGCTTCAGCGGAGGCTTGGCCAATTCTTGGCCCGGCGCCAATAATCAAAACAGTGGGCATGGTGGATGAGAGTATATGGAATATGAGCGGTCCAAGTAGGTAGTGTGAATATCAAATAATCTGAAGTGATGTTAAGGTTATGACAGAGTTGAAGATTAATCCAGCCTACATAGGCGGCTCACTTCTCACTTATGTAGATTATGCGGCAACTTTGGCCGACTGGACATGTGCATTATGTGTATTTATAAGCGATGCTCCGTTACGTCCGACAATGGACGGTTGTGATGTCGTACAACGTTGAATCTTAACATGCTGACTGCATTTATAATATATCGGATTTTACAAATCGGTCGAGATCCTATCAGAGACGCCAATTTGGTGTTTAGACCGAGTTGACGGACGAAGTGGATTACGTACTGATCGCATCATACCATTTTTAGTGTCGCATTTTTACCGCTGCTTATAAGTCTCCGAACCGGCATATTCTCCGAACCAAATAGCTAATACTAGTCTTATTTATGTTAGAATAGCTCGTGATATAAGTATCGTGGTATCAAGTTGAGTTAACAAATGCTGGATCAAAACATCCCGCTAAACCACCCGTTTGTTGAAAACATAATGCTGCCGTACCCAACTCCCGAAAAGACGATATTCATACTCGGAGCACCTAATTGGACGCCTTCTTTGCGATGATAATGGCTTCCCTTGCTTCTTTCTCGTAGAGCACAATATCCTTCACTTCAAAGCCCGACTCGGTCAACAGTTGATGCCAATGAGTCTTGGTTCTTGCTTCTGCGTTAAGCATGGAAAGCATCGCCAAATCGAGTTGAGTCTCATATCGATGTGCACCTCGGTCTGGAAGCACCAGCTCATCAATTAAAATTAGGGAGTTGTCGTCCATGGCGTCTCGCACGTGGCCGAGTATTACTTTTGCGTATGGATCCGCCCAGTCTTCATCGCGGGATCCAATTGTCAGCATATCCCAAAGTTTAGCAAAGGTGGGTACCTAGGTAGTTAAAATGGACATTAACTCACTTCGTAGAACACTCCTGAAATAGTAGGACGCGGCGCCTGTGTAAATCTAAGTTAATACAAATATCTCAACGTTGAACATCGCTATAAGGTACTGACCTTTGATGGGTTGACTTGCGAGAAAGTCTACCCCCACCTTCTCGATCCCAGTCTCAAGCTCTGCATTTGCGACAACTTCTTCTAGATCCTCTAGAACAATGGTACCACCGAGGTTTGGCAAATGCTTCTTGAAGGCCTAGCGATCATGTTAGATTAATTGTGGTTTCTCGGCAACGGTCAACTAACCTTGCATTGGTGACCAATGCCGCCTCCAATATCCACAAACGTGACTCCTTTCGCTTTTCCGCCCTCTTTTCCAGCGGTTACCTTCTCAAAAGCATCTGTGATTTCCTTGATGATCACTGGTTCTTCAAGCCATGTCTTCACGCCGGTTCGATGAGCTGTCATGAAAATGTTGAAGTTTTCAGCGTTCTCTGGCCGGTTCTTGAGCCATTGGAAGAACGTCACCTCGTCGGGAGCCACTCTATTTCCCTGTGCAAACGAGGTATCGCTCTTATCTTCGGGAGGGTTGTAGTTATGGCGACGAAGGAAAGCAGGAAGAGTTAGGAATGCTATGCCGCAGTTATCGACCCTGTTATGCATGAGATCATCATAGTCAGCGATTAGCGTGCGTGGGGGCATTGAATCTGGGGTCACACTACGTGGAGGCTTACATGTTGGCTACCCCTGCGCTCTGCCCCTTTCCTGATAGGTTGTTCCCGAGGTGACTTGCAGTCCAGACGCCAGTATCAACCTCTCGGATGAAGCTCAAGGAAGCGAGGTATCGCAAGACACGAGCTAGAAGTTTCGTGTTTGGATTTTTGCCCGTCTGTTTTGCGAGCTCTTCGGTCGATAGTGGGGTGGGACTATCTTTGAGCAAATTGAAGATATTGAGGTCCACAGCGATTCGGGCCAAAGGTAGTTCAAGTGTCTTACATTAGGTAGGTAGTAAGCAATTTACGCCAACAAGGAAATGTTACTCATATAGAGAAGTTGTGACAGGAATACCCATGGAGATAAGAGGTCACCTGCATCAAAAGAGTAGACTCACATTGTATAAAAATCGTTGGCATGCTTCGGCCATTGTCTCTAGCTCCGGAACTAGTGACCTGGTCGCCGAGAGAAGTCTCTTTCGAAGTTCATCATCCGCTTCAAAAGCTTTGCGCGTGGTAGTAGGGTCGGCAGCTAGCTTCTCGAGAGCTGTAACTGTAGACTCGAGAGTTCTAGTTTGGGCCACCATTCTGAAGAACTTTATCTAACTGAGTGTAATGTAAATCTGGTCTCTTGGTTGAGTATTCGTATGTGGTTTCCAGTGGCGAGGAACTTCCCTAGTAGAGATAGGAGGTCTTCGATATTTTGTTGGATGCTAAAGGAAAATATCAGACTTACTTCGAGGTATTTGGGGATACTTATATCCAAAATCCAAGTCGTCATCCTGATTATCTGTTCGGCCTCGAAGGCTCAAGGCCATCCCGACCGGGACCTCGCGCGCATGCCACCGACGTAAACTGGGGTCATTTGCTTATGAAATGGTTGTTAGATTCATGTTTCGATCACTCAGCCCTATGAGTCCCATTTTTGGATTACCTGGTAAAGGTTTAGATTACTTTACACCGCCGATTTAATACCAAGTCCGACTAACCTACTTCTCCAAAACTAGTAATCTTGATAATTATGAGCAAGAGAGTTTTAGCGGCATGAGAAATACTCTACACGGAAATCAATTATTATGGAATAACGCCGGATACAACAAAGGGGTACCTACTAGGTACCCATATCTAAATTAATAATACTGAAGAGTATGATCCAAATCTCCACCTTTCTTACGAGGGAGCGTATATGGTTAAGACTAGACTCAAGCCGTCGGCAATAGGCCGCGGTAGACACATTCGTAGATGGCTTTGGTTGCTGATCGGGGAGGTCGGCGGACTGGTGGTCGCGACGAGCCGCTCCGTCTCGCGAGACCCATAATACCTTGGACGAGCCTGGATAGCGTGGTAACCCTGTCACCCCCTAGTTCACTGTCTGCATTTCTACAGAATGTAATGTGACAACCCTAGTTCAGCTCCTTTCATGTAACATCATTTTGTTGCAAAGCCTTTTATCTAATTTCTCCCTACCATACTCATCTTCATAGGAAACAGAGGATTTATTCACTGAATCATTTCCTAAAGATATGTGTTCTATTTACCCTTGTTCATACCCGCGCTATGACCGCTAGCTCGCACTGGCTCATGCATACCTGTAATGGAAAAGTCGATATGTAATTCCCAGATGAATTTGAGTGGAAATTCATTTGATTGGTTCGATCGTTCTTAGTGAACGATTCGTTCTGATCAAGCCTAGATATGGGCTTGAAAAGACCCTTGGGAGTATGTCATTTATGCTATCATACGGCGCGGAATCATTAAATATCTACTAGAATTTAAAGGTGCAAGGATAAATATTCTAATATTTATACCTAGATAAATAAATGTAGATAAGTTTTTGATTATTAGATCCGTATTACACAGGTCTTGATGAGTAATGTTAACCCGCACTTCACCCCCCTTTTTCTTGATAGCCCCACTATTACCCGGAGGATGACTCGGGGGGTGAACCTTACATAATCCTCAAGGGGAGCCAACTTCAGTGTAACCCCGGCGCCCCGGTTCCATTTTAATAAGCTGTTCAAACATATAATTCACTATAGGTAGTTATAGTAATGGCTACTCTTTTTAAGAGATTAACACCTCATTATTTAGGTACTTAGTAAATATGCTTGTAAAATACCATGAATCCATGTAGGGCGCAATGTTTATTATGCGTATGATTATTCTTGACCTTTTAATTATACAGCTATTTACATATCGGGTAGATACCTGGTATAATAGAAGCTGAGTGTTTACTAGGTAGTTTAGGCGTATGATCCCCACAAACAAGTGGATACGGCAGATTTCGGGAACATCCCAGCATCATTTTTTACCCATCGTCGGTCCCGAATAACTATCATGGGCTGGATACGGTCACATTCTGAGTCCTGGGCATGTCAAATGTTTAGAGAAGTATTCCTACAAGCTTAATTGCCGGAACTAATGCTGCGCGGCCCTTTTGGGCGAACCATTATTCGTAGACTTGGGAAAGACACAGCCTCAACTTCAAAATTAGGTGCTTATTAGGAGGGAAGACGGTACCGATAGTAATATGATATGGATTTATGATTGTGACATAATAACATAAATTCTATCTACATATAAGGTAGCAACAATGTAGCAGTTTCTTTTAACCTCTCTTTTACTTGAGAAATAGGGGTTAAATAGTTTAATCCTTTTCCGTAAGTCACAAGTTGTAACTCATGAAAGCATTGAATCACAGGCATGAGCAATCCGAGTAACTTGACCCCAATCATTGTCCGTGGCGTGCGTCCTAGGTAGACATCCACAGCGGCTATTATCTGATTATCTGAAAAAAATACCTAGATTAGGAGAGCGATATTCTGCTTATTAAGACCCATCTACTAATCAAGGAGATACAATATGGAGATAGTAGCAGTGATAATGCAATGTTGGAGGCGACTTTATGTGGTTCCTTGCGTATCCGACCCCTCCAAACTTCAGGAATTCCCTCTTTGACACAGCTGCGCCGTGGGTATGTCGAATTCGTACATCTATTGAATTTATCTAGTAATTATATAAATTCTTGGAAGTTTCTCTCTTGTTCCGTACCTGAACATACAATTAAATCGATAAAAATCATGGACTACTCCGACCTTGATGCGGTGACCTGGCCCTACCAACTAACTAAGGACATGCACCGAGAATTATATCCTACTTTGGATCCCGCCAATCCCGACCTTGCGGCGGGGGGTAAGACAGTTCTCATCACGGGTGTTTCTGGCGGTGTTGGAAAGGCAAGATACTGAACCATATTCTAGTCTCCACGATATAACATGCTAATCCTGTGCATAAAGGCAATTGCGGAAGCTTGGTCCATTGCTGGTGCGTCAGCTATCGTACTCACGGGACGCAAAGTAGATGTGTTGAATGATGTTGCCGCCAAAATCAAGGGAGCTGCAAAGATGCCCAACGTCAAAATCATTGTCCAGCCTGCGGATCTCACATCGGAAGCTTCGGTAAAAGAACTTTGGGACAGGGCAGCAAAAGACGTTGGCAAAATCGATGTCGTCATCAGCGATGCAGGCGCCATGAATTGGTTCAAGATCGGAGAGAGGGAGCCGTCGGAATGGTGGAATGACTACGTTAGTCCTCTGATGTTTTCATGCTTTGCTTGAAGAGTATTTCTAACTTATGTTGTAGGAAGTCAACGTTAAGGGGCCTTACATGCTGTGCCATTATTTCCTCAAACAGGCTGATGGAACTGGTACTTTTATCTTCGTTGGCACCGGTTGCGTTCGCAGTATATTCCCAAATATGAGCTCATATATCACTAGTAAGCTTGCGCAGACTAAGTTGATGGAGTTTGTCCATGCTGGTAAGATAATGCTTTATCTGTGGCTTGGATACCTAGGTACCTAGGTATTTTTGCTAAATCTATTACATATCTAAGAACATCCCGGCATCCGGACCTTTACTTTGCTTCCAGGCCTGTTGAAAACTGCGATGACCGCTAAAGATTTCTTACCTTTCGCACGGGATGATCCCATGCTATCTGGTGGCTTGTCTTTATTTCTCTGCACACCGAGAGCAGATTGGATGCGAGGCTGCGTTATGAGCGTCAACTGTATGCATGTATCTCTATCAAGACTAAAGAATGTCACTAATGATATCCCAGGGGACATTGAGGAGATGGAAGCCCACAAAGAAGAGATTATAAGGGAAGGCCGGAATAAGTTGGCATTCCTAAATGCGAGACTAGGAAAAGGAGGTCATCCTTGGGAATCATCCCCAGCAGACCAATCGGCGTAAAGGGGTGCATGGTGGCGCAAAGCCGTGCTCAACATAGGTACCTGTCAAGTACCTACCTAAGTATCTACTGAATATTTTAATCGAAGATAGGTACGTAAATAATCATATTGGCATTGACTTTAAAAATGTCTGCGAAGTCTACTACTTTCTCAAATGAATAGGAATTGCTTAAGTGCTCATATATATATATCCGAGGGTATTGTATCCCATCATCCTCTGTATTCCCAATACATACCAGTCCCTGAATCAATGCTGGTACTTATATGTCGGCGCTCTATCGGAGAATTCGGTCGGGTCTGGAATTCTCCCCTCGCGGATCTCGCTTTTAAGTGACTCACGACTGTAGTAGATGTACCTTATTACCCACCAAGTGGAAAATGCAATACATATTGCTCCAAGACTCCACGCATGGCCAAGAGTGTAAGCCGGAGCCATCGTCTGCGGATAGATCTGACCGGAGATAATTCCACCTAGGTTCCCTATCGCCAGAGCAAATCCGAGAGATGCGGCACGCTTGCCGTCGGGTGCAGAGTTAGTTGACAGCCATGCTATATTTGCACCACCCATGACCCATACACAGGTGGCGATGACGAAACAAGCAAAGTACTTAACTCCGACTGGGAGGCGTTCACCACCCAGAAGTATTGCATAACCGATCACGCCGAATGGCGCGAAGAGAACACAGGCTATGAATCGTCGCGAAAAACGGTCGGACAGGTACCCTACCACGGCATAAACGAGAGAACCCCAGAAAAACACCGGGATGCTAAGGTATTGAGACTGTTCGACGCTGAAGTTGAAGCCGAAACGAAGTATAATGGGTAAAAAGACACTGAAGCCGTACATCACTGTCAAGCACATGACCTGAATGAGCGTGTGTAGCCAGGTCTTCACGTCTTTAACAGCCATTATGAATTCTGCACGCGTATAGTGTCCTTTCCCACCGCTATACGCTTCGGTAAGTTCCGCACGCTTTCGCATCACGGCGCGATCGTCCTCGCTGAGGAAGTAAGCCGTGGTGTAAGACGACGGGATAATGAAGTAGCAGGCAGCAGCAATAACAACAGTTGCAGAGCCCTCGATTATGTATAACCTATTGATATCATATTAATACTGGATAGTGAAAGTCTCGTTAGGGTTGTGACACACCATCTCCACCCTGGATATCCTGCTTTTCCATCCATGAATAAGATGGCGTATGCGATCAAGCCGCTGAACGCACTCGAAACGGACGATGCGACTATACCTACATGTTAGTCACCAGAAAAAAAGGTCGAATGTCCGGATAGGTCTTACTGAACAAGTAACTGATCCTCAACCCAATTTCTTCTCTCTTATACCAATTCGCTAGCATAAGAGTCAGACTTGGCATTAAGAACCCCTCGAACATTCCCATTAACAGCCGACACGCCGCAAGATCCCCAAAATTCTTCGCAAAGCCATTTCCCAGACACGCAAGACCCCAACATGCCGCCGCCGCAGGAATAAGACGGTGGAATCCAACCCTCTTGACGATCAGTGCGGCCGGAAACTCTGAGAGGATATACAACGGATAGAAGAGCGATATGGCGGTGTTCAGCTGCGTTCCGACAAGATTCAGGTCCGTAATCATCCCTTGCGTTGCTGCGAAACCAATGTTCCCTCGGTCCAAAAACGAGATAAGCTGCAAGATAATGAGGATCGGACAGATGTACAAGTCGAGCTTCGCGACGACACGTTTCTCGCGCCGCTTGAAGTCTGCATCCTCCACGGACGTCGCGATCTCGACCTGCTGGAATTGGGAATCGAGCTCCGGTTTGGCGGGGAGGTCTTCGGACCCCCGATGGACGCTCATGGTAGGTGTCTAGTTAGGTCATAGATAGCGGCAAGGCTTTCATTCGGCGACTCGAATAAATGAATGACGATGCAGCCAAGCTTTCGTGAAAGGGTTTCAGTCCTCTTTATAAACAAGGGGCTGTTCAACTACCCCGACGTTCCATCCGGTAGGGTCGGTAATAAGGCGCGTACTGGCCTGCCGGCATTCTTATCATCCAATCTTCTCGGTACGCCAAGGAAATATGCACACCCAAAGTCTATACCCCTGGACCATGACAGGGGAATCTGTTGCACTGCTGAAGAAATTCACCTTCTCTGTAAGATGTTAGTCAGATCGTCTCATACCATATCTCAGGTATCGCGAACACAACCCCGCAGGCAAGCCAACCTTGGAAGATATTTCGCGAGCAGCTCCAATAGAATTTAGTTCCTGCAAGCTCGGTAATCTATGAGCTAAGCAGCTGAGCTATCGGCATCTCGCAGGACTAGTATAGTGCCGCTACTCAATTAGTCTTGTATGGTAGATTGTTTATATTCTACCCCCTACCCCTTTTCCTAGTGACTTTGTGTTACCCGAAAACCCACAAGTTTGAATAGGTATCACCGTCAACTCATACCTGTTTTATGGAACATCGTACTTTGATCGAATCGTATACTTCTAGAAGCCAAAAAGTCTTACAATTCTAAATTTTAGTGTTTTAAATTCCATCTAGACTAGAGGCCAACAGCTCAATCAACACAAATATGCAGACACCAAAAAAGCGAACCTCACTGCCAACCCTTTTTCCCCAGAATTCCCGTCCCAAAATGACGTACAATAGTAAAAATAACCATTAACCTGTAGCATAGAGCGCGATGAAACATTCGTTGAACCCCGTCCCGTGTGTCGACGTATTAAAAGATCCCTCAACCCTTCAGTTTGAGAGTAGCGAAATCCTCCACTTCCTCCGCATCGACCTGTACCCCGTTAAACTCGCTTCTCAAGCGAGAAATCGTCTTCGCCAACTCCCTACCCTCTTCATACGCCGGCAAGTCATCGAACGCTGCTTCGACTTCGTTAAGTGCATCCTCCGCGCGCTGCAATAGGGAGATAAGACGTCCGATAGATCGTTTAGCTCTACTGCGTTTCGATGAGCTCTCCTCGTCCGTCTTGGAGGAACCCGCTCTAGAAGCTGTTGATTTGCTGGAAGCACTCGGGCTCTTGAATTCGAAAGAAGGAGGGGTGTAGTCGGAGTACTCTGATTTGACCGTTCTTGGAGGGGTAGATCGAACACTGGCCGAATCTTCAGAACCTTGAAATGAGAATGTGGGGATGGGTTTCGGCTCGAAGTTGATGTCGTGATTAAGAGTTGATGAACTACTCGAGCCAGCTGAGCTGCTTGGTGTGCTAGGAGTCATGGGCGCCTTCTGCTTGGGCATCTTGAGGAAAGGATGGTTCGGCTGCGGAGGCATTGCAGGTTGAGTCGGCGTATCTCGTCGTGAGCTGTCACTTTTTCCTAGGAAATCGAAAAGGGGTTTAAGGTCTTTTGCTGATGCTTTCGCTGGCGCTTTGATCTTATGTTGGGGGGTTTGGGGTTGACTGGGAGCCTTATCCTCGGGGACAGTATCGGACTCCTCGTCTGGAGCCGGGTCGACAATCTTTGGTCTACCACAGTTAGACTATTTCTATTATTTCATATAAAAGGTAAATATTGCTTATCTAGATACTCACTTAAAGCTTGCTTTCTTCAACCACTCCACACCTAGGTTGTCGGCGGTATTCTTAATCTTGCGTCGTACTTTAACCTCGATTATGTCGTAAACGTTCTCCCCATAATCGTTTTTGATGTCTTCGTATCCATCAAGATTGAGTTGGACCAGCAAAGGGGAAATGTCCGCGTTTTTGAAGCCAAGGCCGGCCGTTTCTAGAAAGTCCACGAAATACAAGTTCTGGTATCTGTCCCATGAGAATCTAACACCGGAAACCAAATCTCGGGCCTTTGTGCCCTTCCATACGGTTGAGTCAGGTGATCGTATACGGACTTTTTTTGGATCTCTGGCGGAAGACACATTGCTAGATTTCTGAACCATGATAACTGTTGTGCTAATGTTACCCCTTGATGAAAAGCTAGGTATGGTACCAAATAATGATGGAAAAGATTTGGGGAGTTAACTGTCGACGAGGGGCAAAATTATTTACTTAAGAGTAGCTAGGTAAGATAATACGACATCATTGCCAATGCAGACAAAGTTTAAGCTATTGTCTAGAAGTGAACTTAGGCAACTCGTTCGTTTGTGATCTTATGCAGCCTCCCTCAGATAGTCCCAAAGAAGATTATCACATCATTACGATATGGCAGGTTCCCATTCCACAAAAGGTTGGAAATAATGTTTAAGACCTACAGGAGTTTTGCGAGACTCGCATCTTTTTTTTTATTCTTAGAGAAAAAAGGGGCGCCACTCTTCTCAAGTCAGTATACGTCTAGGGTTTAATCCACGGTCGCAAAATAAAATCGATGCAAAAATCCCCAATCCCCGTCAAAGCCAACCCGATTACTCTGAATCTTAAAGTGCGTGCGCCTTATAATAACCTTCGTACTTTGTTGAAGTTATAGAAGGTAGAAGGGGTCCCGTGAAAGGGGATAGCTTGATAAGTGAATAGTACCGCCTAGATGAACTTTTCTTCGGATTATTGAAATATTGAAGGCTCTTTCTTATCAGAAGCCTTAGTCATTGCTTACTGAGCCTTCGATCGCTTCTATCAGGTATATCATCCCGACTCGATAATAGGATGACTGTTCAACCAATCAAAATACAAGGCACTTCGAACGATTAGGTAATATTGTGCACACGTAATCATATCCCCTTTCCGAAGTCATTCCCATCTTCTTCTCTCTTTTCCTCATTTTTATCACCTCCGGTCAGCTCATATTGACAATAACGCTACAAAATGCGAATTAAAGTCTACTACCATGGCACCCAGCGCGAAAAAGAATAAGAGTAAAGTAAAAACAGGGTGTCGCACATGCAAGTAAGTTGATAGATACCTCGTTTTAACCTGGTCACGTGTCTAACTTCACGAAAGGACCAGGAAAGTCAAGTGTGATGAAGGCTGGCCTTCATGTATGAGATGTCTCTCTACAGGTCGCATCTGTGAAGGTTATGGAATATGGGGCGGTGGAGGGAGTCATTCTGACCCCACTTCCGCTGTCATCCCAAGCACTAAAACCTTGGAAAAGGTCATCTTCGCTCCAACACCCATCAGAACCGCAAACAAGGAGGAGAGTCGATGTCTTGAGTGGTTTACACAACGAAGCGTCTTCAAGCTTCCAGGCGTATTTCGATTCGAATTCTGGGATAAACTTGTGTTTCAGGCTGCCTCCACCGAACCCGCTGTTCGGCACGCAATTCTCGCATTAGGCTCCGCTCATAAGAGAGAAGGCCGTGCCAACATTGCCAAACTTTTGGCATCGGACAACATCCTAGACAAAGAAGAGCAGTTTACGCTACAACATTACAGCAACGCAATAACCCACCTTCAACCACATTTTTCCGCCAGGAATCATTCTTCAGTTCGTGTTGGACTTCTCACATGTTTAATATTCGTAATCATGGAATCAGTCCGAGGGCGTTACAAAGCAGCTATCACCCATCTGCAGAGTGGATTGAAACTCCTGGACGAATCCCATGCTCGGTTAGGTGAAATCGATGGGTATAGCCTCTTCTTGGAGCCCTGTCATGATTCGGTGGATGCTTGGATTATTCAAGCATTTATCAGACTTGATATTCAGATGAAGTTTATGGGCCAAGGGCGACATTGTTTGAACATAATTCAGCAGGATTGTATTTCCGAAATTCCAATCCATGAGTTAAGTTTTCAGTCTCTACATCAAGCAAGACAACATCTAGATCGTTTGCTCAGTCAAATTCTCTATCTAACCCATGAATATCGTTCGAAGGTTGGACCTCGAGCTAAAGTTTATCCACACCGTTTCCGCATCAGACAAGAACGTATCGAGACTAAACTTGGCTCGTGGTATCAAGCATTTAAGAACTTAAGAGCGAGACGAGCTGTCGAAAAGGTCAGCACGACTAATATAGCATTTACAATACTATACTTATACTATCTCCTGGCTGGGATAATGATTGATACATGTCTCCGATCATCAGACCAGTTAAGATACGACACCCATACGACATCCTTCCTCTTGATGATGGATCAGCTAAAATTGTTGGCCCTTCTCACTAGTTCAGCTCCTTTGGACAAGATTTTACACTTACCAAACATGTCTAACACGATATCCGATCTCGGCGCATACCCGGCACTCTTCTATATAATTGTTAAGTGTCGAGTGAGCTGGATCAGACACGATGCTCTCAATTTTCTGAAGATGTTACCCCACAACGAAGGGATTTGGAGTGGCCCCATGATAGCAGGCATAACGGAAGAGGTAGTCAAGATCGAGGAGGGCGACTTTTACGAGGATTTTAGCGCGACCGATGAAGCTTCTCACTACAGCGCCTCCGATAAAATCGACATTAGGCAACCAGTACTGCCTGCGCCATATAGGATACGTGATGTTAAAATAGAGCTACCGGAAGATTATGCAGGGACGGTTACATTAAGGTGCATTCGAGGATTGGAAGGCGATAACCTGGAAGTGATTACTAGAGAATTTGTATACAATGAATCAGCTCAGCGTTGGATGGCCAAGGCTATAGATGTGTAGATTATTATCAATGATGAACAAGCTCACATTTTAATATATTGACTTGCATGAAGTAACATGCAACTTGAACTATGATTGGTTACCCTATTTTTATGACTTTTTTCATTTAAGGAGCTCCTTTACGCGGCTCCTTTATGGAAAAATATGCTACTTAGTCATTGCAGACGTATCTAGAATTTCCAATTCTCTGCAGGTGTGAGCGTTGCTCTAGATCCTCTAGGATGTATTTATGCTAATATGATTAGAAACGTCTCCATTTCTTAACTCAGCCGAATGCATCGGCGTTTCAAGTTTCAACTAAGCGACGGGATTCTTTTCTAGTTTCCACATGATTCCCCATTAGAAATCGAAGTTGGAAATCTCGCCGACATTACAATCACATAATCACCTGCACTTAATTAGTTTTACAAAATGGAGTTACCAGTAGATGCCGACGTGAATTAGCACTCTTGGGGTCGCCTAATCAAGTTGGTGATGCCGGCTTCCAAGAATCTACGGTTCTGCCAAGACGGTCTAGCTGCAAATCATGATCTGCTCCCGCACGACAACCCAAATTGATCATAGATCGGGTTGCATGAATAGATTAAAATGATGGTATTGTGGTGGTTCGGGGAGACCCGCCAGATCGTAGCCAGGAAATATCATCATCATACGAGATGTGAGACTGTGTTTCTTGTGACTTTCCGCGACTTTCCTCGAATTTCCTCTTAGCACCAACATATTCTTGCATTTCTTGTATAGCTCATATGTGTCGCTATTAACGGACATGGTACGTCGGGATGACGAGAGGAGGTGATAGCGGCAGCACTGCCCAACTGCCCCATTCATTACTTAACCACTTTACCAAAAAAGAGTACCGGCACTAGTTTCTCCACGCCGCTAACTCATCCCACATAAACAAAACAAAACTAGGTTATCTTTCGACCAATTAGAAAAGATACCTGCCTCAATTAGAAGTAGTATTATAACGGGCAATATCTTATACCTAGTATATGATATAAGCCCTAACCCGCTGTCGCTCTACTTCACCTTCGGCGCGGAGTAATTACGGGATCGCTTAACCCTTCTGGGGAGGTTCTCACCATTAGGGAACCGTTGGTAAGCACGATAGTAGAGCCGAAAACACATGACCTCAGCAAGATTACGGTCGAAAAGACTTGCCATTTCTCGAAACAGCCCGGTCCCATAGGAGGGGAACCGTGGGGATCGTGGGAAGCTCGTGGTAACAAAACCAAGAAAAATGTTGTCACTTTCGCCTTACCCGCCCCGAAACAATGCGAGGGGCGGTAACCCCCTTCAAATAGGGTAAAGCGGAATTTTGATTTCCGAATATCGCCATCCCACATAGTCACTCCCGCTAGATCTAAGATCGGGAAATCAACTTTGCAATGCTACACACACCCGTGATTAGCAATTGCTTACGAGCGGCGGATTGCTGCAGCATGTCGTCAAATCTGGAAGTCATAATACCGAATGTGTGAGCCATATGTGAGGCTCCGCCGCATCGGGTGATCCCTCGGTCTAGATCTCTCACCCCCAGGGTGAATCCTCCGCCTCTTCTCATATATATAGAGGGCTCCTGAAGATCATCACTCGATCGATCGTCCTCAGCCCGTTGCCTGACTAAACCACCACGCGACATCAGCCAGATATTACTTGTACCAGTACAGTAATCACAGCAGCATTAGCATCAAGCATCAACCAGTCAGCAGCAGCCATGAAGTGCACATCCTACATAACTCTCGGCGCGCTATTCGCCGCCTCCGCCGTCGTGGCGCAAGACTTCTCCGGCTCCGGGCAGATCTACATCATCAACAGCACCAGCCTGACTAGCGCCTCTCCGTCCGACAGCATCGGCTGCCTGGACGCCACCGGCGCCTTCTCCCTCAACAACTGCGCGACCTTCACCAAGCTCAGCAGCTACCCCCTCACAGTCTCCAGCGACGTCGGCAACTGCACCTTTGGCGACTCCAGCCAGCCCGCCAACACGGACAACGTGTACGGCGCGAATTCATACGCGTGGCATTGCCTAGACGACTACGCCGCAACCATATCTGACCAGCTCTACACCGTCACCGTAAGTCTAAGTCCTCGCCCCCAACCTGCCTTCCTTCCTTCCTTGTGTTACCCAAATCTGTCATCTCGTACTAAGCAGCGAGATGATCGATGCGCTCGAATAAACAAGAAAAAGACAAGCTGACTTAAATCAGGGATTAGACTACCCGTTCCTGTGCCACGGAGACCTCGACTGCTACTACGACATCAAGCTCCTTCCCAGCAGCGACACCACCACGCCGGTATGGAGCTACGTTTGGGGATCGCGGCAGACGTCAGTTCCAGCCGGTCACACGAAGGTGATGTGGTACTGGAACAAGACATCCTAGGATGGATGTCTATAAAGTGTGAAATCTTGGGGGTCAGGTTTTCCGCCCCACCAACACAACACTCATTAATGTCTTGAGTTTCGCGATGGGAGGATATTTGTCCGTTTTGGGAAACCGGTGTATGGGAGGGTTTAATGAATAAAGTTGCAGTTTTCCGGGTAGCATTTTACCTCTTTTTTAATCAAATGAATGTCATTGACTGAACTGAACCTCGTACCTACATGGGTTGCGTTCGTGGGGTAGCATTGGTCCCGTGTCTTGGTACCGCGTCTGTGCCGGATGGGACTGTTGAACTGACATGACCCCTCCATCAGGTCTTAAGCGCCGTCATATGGCCGGACTCGGTAGATTTTGCTCGCTACCGTGTTTTGTTTCATTCTAGATTGCGCCGATACGGGAATCGTGATGTCAATGGAGAAGGTGACATAGGCGCCAGCGATAGAAGGGAAGGACGATAAACATGAAATCGGCCAAGATAAGACAGACTTTCCAAACCCGTTCTTAGCCGCTTGCACAGCCCGGCAATTGACACGTGAAAAAGGGGGGTTTCCTACTAGGTACTAGACAGTCAGATAACAAAATACGATAATCTACCGTCGGCATGGGCAACATGGGGCAATGTGGGATGAGTAAGTGAGCGTGCCTAAAAGTGGGTTAGTCAGTTGGGTGACAGCGAGTGGGTACGCGTCAAGACAATGATCACGACCAATGCTATTCTGTATGAATTGTAGTATACGTAAGCTCGCACCCAGAAAGTTCGAAACTTCGGTCTAATATATCCTTCAATTTAGGATAAAGTGCCAATAGATTGATATTTTCACCTTTCCAGGTTCAACATCAACGCTGCATGAGAGCCACGTTGAAAAGACATTAAGACAATTTCAGCTTGCCTCATCCCACAAACATGTTAGGTGGCCGGATTTACTTGCTTTCTCACGTTATAATGACTAAATGTATCAGGATGATCATTAGTAAGTTACTTGATTAAAGAACAAAGAGGTATGTTTTGTATACCAATGCAAACACCCCTATTTTATCTAATGACTAATCAAGTGACTAATCAGACGACGAATTGAATGACTAATCATCCAGTTACCTAATCATTGAGTTACTTAATCATATAATCCCGTAATCACTCAATTACCTAATCATGCATGATATAGCTTAGGTAATTACTGTATTATGTAATCGTATGACTAAGTATTCACTAAGCATCGTCGACTTTTTATATATCCTCATTTCCAAGTTGGAGTAATTCGTCTGGCAGTTAATTATCGGTCTTATTTTCAAGTATTATTACCACAGATGTTTCGACGCTGTCTTTCAATATCGGGATCGTCCTCATTGGGGGTTATTTCGGCCTTACTAACGCGGAAATATCGACCATTCGTAAGCTCAACTTCTTTTCGCCTTTTCGATGCTCATTTGGGAAAAATATATCAAGAGTCACCACAAACAATAAGGCCGAACGAAGCTTGAACACGTCTCGCAGCGTGACCCCGTAACTGCACCACGTAATGTCGGCTTGGCAGTGGGAGAATGTCATATGGCGGTGTCGGTGACGAGTTACGTAAACCAGAGCCAAAATAGTTCCATCAATAGCGCCGCGCTCGTTGATGATCATAATCATATTCGGCCTCCGAAACATCGACGAATCGGCCGTGAAAAGACTCATCATCAACTCAGAAGTCCCCCCTCCGTACTTCAGAATTAGCGCATAATTCGGTCAACTCGAATATTGATACCTAAAGATGTTCTCTATTGCCAGAATTTCAGAAGCTACGCGTAATCCTAGGTAGCTTGGCTCATCTGCTTATTGCTTGGCGTCGAACTTGGACCAACGGATTTGACATCTAGCTGCAAGGTTGAGCTGACGATAAGTTGCAAGGCAGGCGCTGCAAGTTGGCACGGTGAGTTGGGGGTGTCCGGAACTCCACGCGCGTTAATCTTCGGGGCGAAACGCGCGTGAAGAGATGCTGTAAAAAGGTAATTGCTTTTTCTTCCACCAAATCAACCTTAAGGTGAAATCTGCTGTTCCTGTGCAGACGTAGCGAAATGCTTCCTTGTTGGATTCGTCTCTGATTCCAATATCCTCTGGCTGGATAGATGTCACGGCTTCACCCTTCGCCAGCTTCCCCGCTAACTTACGAATATTCGCCAATACGCACGAGTTCATTATTGATCTTTTACCCCGGCACGTCTTGTTGTCATCCCACCAACATATCTCGAACCTAAATTTTTCACGTTCTCACATGCATGCTCGTGTAGGATATGGTTTACCCTGTCAACATCATCATCAATGTAGTCATGGTTCGAGAATCGATGATAAGCAGTGAAAATGAACACAATGATCCACAAGGACCAAGATAATTCAATACTTGCATTGTCTCTCACGTAAATGAGGTAATCCAGTATTTCGCTAATCATTATATATTCGGTGGTAGAGACTTCATCTTTTCTTGCTAAAGCAGCAAGTAACGTGCTGCCTCAGTCTCTAGGGGAGGGTTGATATCATATCCTATGCGGAATAGGCTGTCATTATTAGCACTGCAGTCGATCCGGCCACGATTGCGGCGTTAGTTATTCGAATGAGGACCTGTCAATTGAGCCGACTTTTGAACCGCCTTTTGACCTGGCTTCGAAACCGGCGTTTGAGCTGATTAGATAGATAACTAGGTACCTATCGAACTGACCTCTCCACTAATCCAGGTACATATCCTTCGAACTTGTTCAGAATAAGGGACTTCGAACCTGTTGCCCTTATATACAACTGCTCGGCTCTTACTGAACCCTTGTTGAGCCCTCGTTGAACCTTCGATGAACTATTGTTAAGCCGTTCTTTAACCCCTATCCGAAGTTTAGCTTGGGCTCGGACTCTCAATTGATCTTCAAGTCATTCATTCTCGATAACCCAACGGGTGATTTCGAAACAAGGAGATGATGGATTAGAAGCTATGGTTAAGATTTTTAATCTATACGCTCTTTTATCTCATATAATAGGTAGAATTATCTCTCTCTATATCTCAAAAATCTGGATTTAATCTCATTACCACGTGCATGTCATGAGTTATTTAGATAAGTTCACCCGCACAAGTACTAGTAACAATCAAACCACCCAATCCATTATGATTACGAATAGGGGCATCCAGGAGTGGTCTGGCCGACGATCAGTTTATGCGCAAACACAACTTATTGACCGTATTCACTAAGTCAGTTTGGTAAATACCTAGGTATATACCAGATAGATAAAGAATGTATAGCTGAATTATTTTCATTTGGAATCAATCCAGGCTCGTTAGCCACTTAACCTCGTCCTCACGTCCATAACGGACGATAATAATACGCGACTCACCCCAAAATAAACTCCTTCCAACACGGTCCCTCGCCAAAAGACTCCATTTCATCACCCCTTCCAATCGACCCAATCGCCACTCTCTCATAGTATTCCCCCTTCGAATCCAGCAGCATGATCCGGTACCGCCACTCATAATCATCCGTGTCCTTGTCCTTATCCTCTGCCCTAACATCCCTCGCCTCACACAGTATTAAAAACTCCTGCTTACAAGGCGCCGGATTCTTTTTTAGCCATGCCGTTGGCACCACAATTAGGCCCAGCTCGTTTTCAGACTTGCCGAAGATGCCTAGCCGCTCCCCCGGAGGCTGATCTCTTTTATCCGACCAAGGCGTTTTCGTTTCGGCGATCTCGAAAATCACCGATACTGTCCAGAATTGCAGGAACCCAGAGTACGGGTGGTCACTGGTGGTGTCGAGGAAGTACTTGGGCGGGTCAGGTGTTAGTGTGCGCGGAGTTGGCTCTGTCCGCGAGCAGTCGAAACGGAAGCGTTTACGAATGGGACCGCCATGGAAGTTTCTTGAAGCTCCTGCTCTCGCGAAGCCGTGTTCGTACACAAGGTTAGAGCTAGAGCTATGGTGTTCGTGTCTGTGGTACCAAACGATCCAAGTCCGACGTCTTATAGCCTTCCGAACGGCTTTCATGTCGCGCGAATACCAGTCCCAGATTTGGGAATTCGCCTCGCCATACCAACCGGACCATGACCAGCTCGGGGCCCCCTCCCGCCGAGTTGGCTCTTGTTTGAAAGGTTGCCATAGGAGGAGCCAGTCGAAGTATTTAACGGGTAAGCCGTGGCAAATATCGCACTTCAATTGCATCCGCATGTGGCGGGAGATACCGGCAAAGGCATTGTAGATATCGGACGGCTTTGTCAACTGCAGCGCCGAGTATCCACTGATCTGGCCTTCTATCGCGTAACCTATGTCGTTTGTGTCTCTTGTAAATCTCGAAGGCTGATTGGAGGAAACGACGGATTCATCTTCCCACTTATGCTCCTCGAATATGTCTTCAGCTTGGCATTGTAATGAGACTTGACCATTGAGGAATCTAAGAAGTCTACTGGCGAAGTGCATTTCTTGGTATCTAAACGAATGTCAGTTACACATATGATTGTAAACAAGGTACGTAGGTATGCTTACGTCCACCCTCGATGAGAATGGGGAGATTCATCAAGCCCGTCTTGCCATTTATGACGATAGGTAAGCCGAAACCCCGGTGCTATCTGCTCTATAGGCTGCTTAAATCCTCGTGCTCTAGGCCGGACTCCGTTAATACCTGAGAAGGCGCTTGGACTATCAGCGGCACAGATGACAATATAAGCAGCGCCATACACATAGTCCATCATACGAATAGACTTCGTTTTATTAGCCAGAATGGTTTTTTCTTCTTTGGTCATCGCGTGTTCATCGAATTGGTCCTGAAATATGCAGAGGCTGTCAACCCAGAGATACCGCACACCGATCTCTCGAGCCACTGTCATGGCATCCTGGATCGTAGCAGGAATCTGGTTCCATATGTCCCCCTTGGTATCGAACGCACCCGGCTGCTCGAGGTCGGGAAGGTTTTTAGTCGTCATGCAGAAGAAAGGCTCCCTTCCCCAGACATAACTAAGCGCGGCATAGCGAGGACGACCACTAGCGCGAACGATACGACGTTGTTCGAGGTCGATAAGGCGGAAGTCCGGAATCTCACCAGCTGGGTCGGTCCAGCCCAGTTCCATCATGGTAGACGGGTTTCCGCAGACTTTAGAATGATTGGTTTCGCAGATTGTCAGCCAGCGTCGAACAAGTTCAAAGTCTATATAATCAGGCTGAATTGGGCGAGGTAAGAACTGTCGTGCCTTGGACGGAGCTTCGCTAGGGATATCGTTTGCGAGGAGCGAGATGTCGGGAAAGAGATTCATCTCTTTGGAGCTAAGATAGCCCCCGGAGCCGGTGCATCCGTACAACCGAAGAACGCGAATATCATTCCTCATTACCCACGGCCGGTTCCGATCTGACGTACCGTCCGTAGTCCAGCACAGCTGAGCCTTTGCCGGTAACCCATCTTCGCCAATATCCGGCACCACATTACCACCGAGAGCTACCAGCACTAATCGGCAGAAGGGACAGCGCTTGCGTTGCCTTAAATCTACGATTTTACCGAGTTCTATAAACCCCGCGTCGGGCTGCCTGTATCCGCCATAGTCTCTGTCCTCCGGCCACACAATGAAGCGATGTTTCTTTAGCCTAAGGAGTGTACAATCGTGACAAAGCTCATCTTGAGGCTGATAAACGTAGTCGGGAACAGGGAGCAAGGGTAACTGTGGTGGAAGCTTGGTGGTCACAAGCTCGTCATCGGTCGAGAGGTCGTCAAAATCGCTCTCAGTAGACCAGGCTCCGTCAACCGCCGATGGTTCTGGGATATCGCTCCTATCGTTATCTCCCATTTTATTCCGATATACTCGTTAGGTTGCCAAGAGAGCGGATACAATATGGTTTAGGCTCACTAGTCCATAAGACTCATTAGTTAAACCCCTTAACATTAAATAAATACCAACCTTGAAATGACCGCAAGTCTTTTTCAGCAAGCTGGCAGTTTGTTGACTCTGTCTGTTAACCCCGTTAGATATTTCACCATAGACCATATCCTTCATAATATTGGCCATAGGACATCGGACTTCTACTTTGATCGATCCATTTTTTTAGCGACTCCACCCCTATCACCACTTCAGCCTCACTACTACCCACACTCGCATATCAACAAATCAAGCATCCCTAAAAACAATATTGGTATTCACAAGACCGCAGCCGCGACCACAATACAGTACACACTAACTCACCACCCCACACATACAAAAGACTCATGCATAGTATCGGGCAATAACCTGCTCCTTTAATATCCTTATGCTAGAGTTGTCCATCGTCCAATTCGTTCATCAGCTCGCCCCCTCCCATGCCATGTAGACGATCATAACCCCCCTCCCCCTAGAGCTGAACCCCATGTATGTAGATGCGCATTCCCCCCCAAAGTCCCCTCATAAAATGCGATGTAATGTGCCGTCTCTTCTCTTCTCGATGTATCGGTATAAAGGTCTTTCTCAGCGGTCGTGTAAAACATCAGGGGTGACATAGTCCTCGTTTCCATATGATTCTCAGTTACTTCTCTTCGTTGGTATAATCTCCATTCGGTGTAATCATTCATTTCAACCCTCATTTCGAACCTCTTCGTATAGGTATAGGTAGTATTCCTTCTAATAGGGGTTATGTAGATAATAAGACATAACTAGGTGCCCCACTTCTGCTTGCCCTCACTAGGGGCGCGGCTTCTTCTCTGCTTTCCGGATGTAGATCGGGTCGACGAACTAGCACCGGTGGTAGCGATGTTGCCCGACTCCGATACAGATAATCTGTTTGCATGTCGTCGGGGTCCCTCTGCGGCGCCTTCGATGTTTTCCTTATTAGACATCAAGTTCTCGCTTCGGGATGTACCTGTAGGAAGGCCTAAGCTAGGTCGGGAGACGTAGATGCCTGGGGTTCTTGGTGCTCTACTCTTACTAGGGGCTAGGTTGCTACCTGCCTGAACATCGCCACTGGCTCGGCGGGGGATGCTGGGTTGTGCACTGGTGTTGCTAGTAAGATCATCTCTGCTTCTAGGTCGGTATGCAGTATGGTCGCGCTCTGGTGCGAGAGAAGCAGCCGATCGTCTAGAGCTTGATGCAACTTCAATGAATGCGGCGGATTGCGAGTGGGCGTGAGAGCCACGAGGGGCTTGGGTAGGCGTGATAGGTACTGAGGTAGAAGAGTGAAGGGAAGGGGGTGTATATATGCGTCTTCCTCCAGACCGTGTGCGGTTAGAAGACGCGGTCGGGGGTGCTGATGTAGGCACAGCGAATTGGTTCGGAGTCCCATCTATAAGGGAAACCAGATCCGATGCTAAGTTTCGTACCAAGACAGCAGAATCCTTCTCGGCAAGTACTCTAATAGCATCCACCAGCGATCCAAGCTGCTTGTTTCTCAGGTCTGCAAAATAATCTGTTTCTCGGGCTTCAAGTATGTTTCGGACAAGACGGAGAAGGTTCAGACGGACGACGGCCTTCTTGTGAGAAAGCTTCTGCGCTATTCCCGAGTACATTGCTGATTTGGCCAATGATGAGGCCAACGATGGCGATAGACGAAGAACCTTCAATAGAGGTTCTAAGAGATTAGGGTCGAATGCATTGATCTTGTGCGTGTTAAAACAAGAGACAATTGCATCGGTAAATTGGCAGTTAATAAGGTGGCCTTCAACCTTGGCCGTCTCTTCTTGCAACCTAACCAGAATGTTAGCAAATTTGAAACCGTATAAAATTACGAGGATAACTTACCAAACGAAAATAGCGTCCAGCGCAGTAACCTGCCAGTACTGGTCTGCCAAAAGAGAGATGTAAAAGTCCAAACCCTTATTTTGCCATAGGAACCGGCGTCCCTTGCTCCCAGAATGAGCCATATCGCATAGAATAGGTAGCGCGAACTCCTTCGGGGGTCGATCTGTCTTCATAATCTCCAATAGCAATGGGATTATTCCATTGACAGCCGCATATTCTTGCCGATCCTTGCTCAAACGGCAGAGGTTGAACATTGTGTTCAATACCTGGTTCGAAATCTCGCGGAAGTGGGGGTGGCCTTTCCTCATGCTATTGCTTAGTAATTCGATAAGGAGATCGATCGCGTCAGCCGCATGAAGAGCTTCGAGAGTCGTTGACAGCATAGATAGATTCTTGATGAACTTCAACATCGTGATCTGATGAGCAGGTGTCATGCGTCGTAAGTCCTTCAGAATGCCTATCATTCCTTAGCTTAGATCATAAATATCCAGAAAAGGTTACTCACTCTTCAACACCTGTCGATCTGCCACCATCTCCTTGACATAGTTCTCAGCTTGCGAGAAGAGATAGAAGATGTTTACTATACGACCTTCAATCAATTCCGTGAGCTCATTCTCAGAATCCTCGTCCAGAACGCGGTGGAGAACTAGTGCAAGGGGGTCAAGGATCTTGCTTCGCGAGAAGATGCGACAGAAATCATTCTTCGGGGTAGGGCCCTAGATGCTACTGTTAGTTAAAATACCAGGTTTACAGATTGATAGTGACAAACCTGAAGCTCAAACACACTCCAAATGCCGTTGACACCAATGAGCACCAGGTCTCTTGCGCTGTCGTAGTCTTCGTCTAGGAACTCCACTAAAACATTGAGACCGCCTGCACTAACAAACATCTGCAATGTCAAAGTGGATGTTTGATACATCTGTCTTACGAAAGCTGCAGCCTCTAAGCGGATTTCATTAGAGTACTGCCGGGCTGCAAACTTCGTGATGATCGGAATGCCGCCGACGAAGCACAAGTTCTCTTGCAATTCAATATCATCTAGAATGATCTATCTTATAGTTAGCTATTAGCGTTACTAGGTAAGAAATTTCGGGATTCATACCGTGTTAACAACTTGTAGCAGTTGCAAGATCATTCGTTGCTTGCTCTTAGCCGTACAGGGCTCAAGGATCTCGAGAATGGGGAGTAAACCATGGGCACTGATGATTAGATTCTTGACCTCTCTATGCTCGTAAAGTAAACCTAACTAAATTTGGGCATCAGTATATAAAATAGTCATAGGCCGTAGTTATGGAATAAAGATATTAATGAATACTAACCAAGTCCCCTGAAAGGTCAAGAAGCGTATCTTCACCCTCAGTCGTCTTAAGTGAACCGACGAGTTCTTCGATCTTCTCCGCAAGTCGCGCGGATCGGTCGCGAGCGATATTTGCTTCCAAATCCATTTCGTCCCAATCCGGATCCATAGACGCGAAAGGGTCGTCTTCGTCCTCGTCGTCACCGAGCCAAGAGTTACTGGATAGTCGCGATAGTACTAGATTGCCGTCTTCAGATCCTCGATCACTTTCCTCCTTTTCGGCCAAATTGCCACCTGGTCCAAAGATGTCCGAGAAATCTTCGTCTTCCTCGTCTTCGGCAAACTTCTGGATTTCAATGGACGAATTTGACCTTTGCATGGGACGGTCGGGGAGAACCGATGGTCGCGCCGAAGATTGCCTTCTTGAGATTCCCGAAACGGGTGATTGCATAGACCGCGGCAAACTGGTGAGGTCTGAGGGGTGGAAAAGTTGGGGCGTGTCAGGCTGCAAAGTTAGATGTGAGCGACGCGATGCCACGGGAGGGTTACAGATATAGCCTATTCAATTAAATACGTACCTTTTTTGCAAGATTCAATCGTTGGTTAAAAACACTGTCATTGTCATCAAAAAGATCCGAGTAATCCTCATTTGACTGTTCCCTGAAAGCTAGATCAGGGCGCGATGGTAGCTCGAACTTGTTACCGCCGAGTTGGTTCTTGGGTTGAGATTTTTCTCTCTGGTGACCATTTGCTGATCTTTTGCGAGGGGAAGACTTTGATTGTTGAGGCTTAGAGTCTGTCTTCTCAGGCTTCGGTGCCATTTTCCAGTTAGGTCGAATGGTCTTCTCCTGTGGGTCCTCCTCTTGAATCGGCGGCACCTTTTTCATTGTCAAAAGCTCCCCGTCGTAATCATTATCCCAGTTAACAGAAATCTCACGCGAGTTGTCCATCGACGCGAAAGCTTTCAGACGGTCGGCGGAAAGCAAGCCGCCAAAGTGATCCTGAGGTTTCATAGGGAGTCTTAAGGCATTCGGCGAAAATGTCGTGGCGAAATCATTATCCCAGTTATCATCATCTAAGAAAACGATGTAAGTAAATTCCTAAACAGTAAACTAATATGTATGAGTACGCACCTGCAAGTTCAGGAGACCGAAAGTCCTCGGCGGTGAGCTTTGGCTTTCCAAGAGGAAAGGGCGCTTTCGCAGGCGTCGGCATGTTGGACCTAGGCTGATCTTGTGATGCGAAACGAGATGTTGGGTGACCGTGATGTAAAGGCATTGAAGAGTCAGACCCTCCAGAAGCTCTCAAGTTAGTTTCGGAAGATGTGAGAGCTTTATTCCATTGTTTGACTTCTTCGACCGCTTGACTGAAGTTGCCAGGTGCTTTGGCCACCGGAGCATCACTCCGACGACAGCCCACAATCCAATTATGCTTCAGAAGCTTTCTTGCGGAGACACGTAAATTGGGGTCTTTTTGAAAGCACTGTATAAGAAAGTCACGCGCCGCCTAGACCACAGTTAGCTTTAATTCTTATTCACAAAGCCAACTGTGCGACGATTACGAACCGAGGATACACCTTCAGGTAGAGGTGGATGATCATCATTCACAATAGCAAATAATGCGGGCATTGCTTGGAGGTGGTAATAGGGAGGTTTGCCAGATAATAGTTCGATGACGGTGCATCCCAAACTCCAGATATCGGAAGCCGGCGTAGCACCGGACAGTTCAATGATCTCGGGAGCCATCCAATATGGAGTTCCTACAACTTGAGCTTCCTTGTCGGGTCCAGCAAGGGTACTGGTTGATACGCCGAAGTCTGCAAGCTTAACTTTACCATCTTTTGTCGTTAATATGTTGGCACCTTTGATATCTCTGTGAATAACACCTTGGTCGTGTAGGTATTGGAGGCCTTGAAGGACCTGGGTCATGTAAACTCCAACCAAGTTCTCGGGGAACTTGCCGTACGCCTTGCATATCGAGTGTAGAGAACCATTTTCACAGTACCTAACATCCGTCAGCATTCTTAGCACGCCAGTAGACGACAAATATAGAGCGCAGATATTACGAACTCTAAGATAATATTGAGACAGTCTGCCGATTTGACAAACCCAATGTATTTAACGATGTTATCGTGCTAGATAATGTCAGGTCTCAAGAACAGTAGTACCAGCAATCGTAATCTTGTCGGCAGGGAAGAGAGGTTCCTTACATTCAAATTCTTCAAGAGGTCGATCTCGGCCTGTATCATCTGTATCAGCCTCTGTTGTCTTTATATGTACGGGTGCGGCGTATGGGTATACCTCAATCATTCGAAGCTCACTCTTTGGTAGGTTGACCAACTTGATCTGTTTGACCGCCACGGCCTCGCCGGTGCCCCAATGGATGGCCTTGTATACGGAGCCAAAAGCTCCCTTGCCTAGACATTCTCCTAGACGCTGTAGCGAACCCAGTTAGCCCAATATCAAGCAAATGCAATACTTATTTTCAAGTAATAAATGTAGATGTTGGTTAAACATACGTAATCTCTTAAACCCGGGTCCTGCAGAGCCTTCTCTCGTCCAGCACTTTCTTTTCTTGGGGTATTAGGTGTTCTGTCGTGTCTGGCCGCCACGGCGGCTTGGGGTTTTCCGTTTACAGCGCTGTAGCGCCTATCGGCCGACGAGGAACCGTTGGAGGGATTGGGGCCATGCCCCGAGCTAGGCGCCATGGCCACGTTGTGTACAATGTCGTCTTCCCCTCCCTTGGCCCCGGAATGCGGTCGTCTATGGTCTATGGTCTATCGAGATTCGTCGAAGGAGAAGGGTGAAGGAGGGGCGGTGCACGCGTCGTAGGCGGCCGTAGGGTCAAGAGTTTCTTTTCACATTCCACCTGTGAGTCTTCGTCTTGTATTTTCCCACCAATATTGAGATAATGCGGGATGCAATCCTTATGTCGAGTAACGGGTCGTTGATCGTTAATTGTTGATCGTTCTCGGTGGGGGGTTTTCGTCTTGTCAAGATTGGTAGGTAGATTGGTAGATTGGCAGATTGGTAGCAAGCTGAGCTTAACCAATTTCTATTTTTAAAAAGAGGGACTCAAAGGTCAGGTCAAGATCAGGTAAAAGGCCCTTGTGAAACGGAAAGGAAAAGGTAAAAAAACAAAAAGAACCACCTAAGCCTAAGCCTCAAAAAAGCTTCGTTACCACCAGACGAAATTCCCCAAATCTTGATTCCCGATGTGGGGAGAGAAAGGTTGCAAGGTAGCAAGGTCGCATGTATGTATGGATTATTTGTGCGTGTGGGAAAGAATTCGGGCGTCCAATGACAAGCTCACGTTGTTAGCTGCTTGTTCCTGGAATGTTTCAAGACGCTGCAGCGTAATTGGGTACCTTGAGAGGTACGTACTGATAATGCCATTGTTACGATAGGGCAGAATCCAGGCACGCCTCACCATTGCGCGCCTACTACCCACGTTGTCTACCGGTATTATACTGGCCATAGCGGGGTATTGGGGGGTACTAGGGAAGCAGCTACTGCAGCTTGCCTTAAGTTGAAGCCCTGTGCTTACCGTGATAGGTAACGTTATGCACTTAAATATTACCTTAGGTACTAGATAGGTACTACATACCTAGTAGGTTAGCACCACAGTAATGGCAGCAACATCCACATTATATACCTAGTAGTAGTAGTATATATTGCACGAAGACACATAATAAGGTACGACTGGTATAAAGGGTAATTCAGTGAACGGGTTCAGATTAGGTACAGGTTTCCTCAACAGGGAAGACCTATACAACTAGGTATGGAGGACGAAGTGTGTCCTCGCCCCGACAGTAGGGCTTCGTAACTCAAACATAGAACTCAAGCGTTCATACTGCAAGTATGATAATACACGACACAAGGCCAACTGGGAAGTTTCTTTCCTTTCCGCTCCGTCCCGATCCATCTTGGTTACCCATAACTCAGTAGAACGCATCATCGCGCGCAGTGACATTTTCCAGAACGCCATTACCAGTCCGTAAAATCACAAATCCATCCGCCCGAGACTCCTTTTTGCCCTCCGTAATCATGGAACTTAACCATAATCAGCAGTTCCAATGCCTAGTTATCCCCCTCCCATGTCATTGAGCGGCTCAAGCCAGCTCTTTCCCACCATTCATCCGGGATATCCTCCCGAGAAGCGAGACGGCGGATGATAGCATGCATACTCGAGATGAATGCCAAATCTTCGGACGAGCCACCAGGATTAGCTTCCAAAGCCTCCGTATTCGATCGCGTGCTGCTAGACCAATTCAGACGGTCCCATTCACGGGCAGCGAACGCTTCCCAGTCACTGACCGGGTCGCAAGGAGGCTCGACGGGCTCTCCTGGACTAGTGATAGAGGTACGAGACGAGGCGACGGTGGGATTCTGTGACGCCGAAGTCGAAGCGTTGGTTGAAGCGAACGAGGAACCGACGCTTGGGGGTTGAGGATCGGGGGTCAGCGTAGTAAGTAGATTATCCCACAATCCATCACCCTCGGGGCTAAGGCTACGATCACGATCGCCTAGACCATCAACGTTTCGACTAGGACCACGACTTCCCCGACTGCCACGACCACCACGAATGCGTGGAAGACGAGGACGCACAAGACGACGGAGATGTGAAGATGGTCGAGACGGCTCCGTTGGGGTCTGGGAAATCTCACCAGGAGATTCGGGAGAGCCTGTGGTTCCGACTTGCAAAGTATCATCGGTTTCAAACCAGTTAGGCACCAGGGGATCCGCAGCATCGGTGCCAGCTAACCCTTCGGATGATGCTGATTCTGGATTAGATCTCTCGGTCAACCGTTCGCGATCACGCACTTCAGGTGAATCTCGACGGGGGTGTGGTTCCCGGGACGTCAGGTACGACACAACATGATCAAGTGCACGTGCGTCTTGGCTAGGTGGGGTATAAGTGTGAAGCGCATCACGAAGCAAGTCAGGCTCGAAGCTCGGTGGTGAATTGTTGAAAAGAGCACGAAGGCTGGATATCCTTCGAGTTTCACCATCATCATTATCCATCAGCTCACTTAGCGCACGCAGACGACGTTCTCGAGCTTCGCGTACTTGACGACGTCGCGGAGATAAGCCGGGGTGGCGTGGTGAGAGCACATGGGCGATTGGTGATCGAGCGATTACGGGATGAGCAGGGGATCTGGTCGTAGATCGACGAGGAGCATCCTCTACGGGCTCGCGCCAGAGTCTAGTTAGAAAAAAATACGTTAGCAAAATAATACCTAAGAATAGTGTTGAGTTGTGTAAATGATGGATAAATTACATGTCAAAACAGCCGAATATTTGACATATTGATGCAGATTGACGTCAGATCTATTCGAGGTGCTGGTCGTGATAACACGGGTGCCGGGAGACGCGTCGTGATGATAAGACTTACGGTAGACCCATTTCGGCGTGAGCGCGTGGCAACGGTCAAATAAGCAACGGGTAACGTGCGATTTTGTTAGGATCGAAGTCGCGTATGGTAGGAGACCTAAGCAGCCACAGTAGAAGAGATGATATGCACTGTAACGATGGCGATATCGATTATCGCGATAATCGCGTTGTCGCAGAAGAGTGGATTGTTGCCAGAAATGCAGAGGAAGAATTGACAAGGACTAATCTCGGGGATCAGGAATTGGTAAATTGATAGATAAAGAAGGAGGAAGTTGAGAATAATTTACAACAATCCACGAATGGTATCAAAATATCAATCGTCAATTGCGACAACCGTGCAGGATTAATCCCAGGTACTGTTGTGGAGTGAAAACAATGAAAGAATAAAGAACGGGAGAAAAAGGCCGAATTGATTTGGCAGTTTGGCAGGTTAATGGTTAACCTTGAAGGTAAAAGGTTGTAAGTGGGAAGTGCGGGAGTTGCGATGGGATAGAAAGCAGGGCTTAAGTGGACAGTGCGTTCGCGCAGTTGCAGTGAGCAGTCCAATCATCCAGAGCAACCACTGGTGGCAGAGTTGGAGATACGAAGTACATAAGTACTTTCACGCGACATCAAATCTGTTGATCGCACCAGTCACGCTTCACAAAATAGGCACTTTCCTGAGTATATATATGTATATTTATGTACATATATGTACACTATCGACATGCATCTTAGCCCTGCCATTAACAGCCCAATTGGGCATAGTTCGGACTTTTATATACCAAGTATGTACCCACATTACATGATCCTTGAATGAGTATATTTTTTATTTAATCCAATCAATACGCTGAGGGTTATTCATCATCTTACAACTTATGAGCAAAACACCATAGTCTCATATTTCATACGATATTTCTACTAGGTATATATGTCACCGTTTTATGACTCATAACTCAGAATATCCTAGGCATGTCTTGCTCGTAACAACGTTTGCGGGCGTCCACCAGATAACAACCATTTCAATATACCTCAGACTCTACACCTGAGTTTGCCACGTGCCAAGATATCCTTATACGTCCGTACGGCTTCCAAATATCCAATCTCTCCATCATGGTGAACCTCGGTCTTGCACGCATCAGTGCACTGCTCAAGAAGACACCACAGTCATGGAGTGCGATCCATGTCGCCGGAACAAATGGCAAGGGCTCAATATGTGCCTATATACATGCCATGTTACGTGCCTATAAAATACCATGTGGCAGATTCACCTCGCCTCATCTTATCGAACCCCGAGACTGCATAACCATTAACGATGATGCCGTGTCTGAAGTCAAATTCAAGCACTTTCAAGACTTGGTCAGGAAGAGAGACCAAAACCAGGTTATCGGCGCGAGTGAATTTGAGTTGCTTACGGCCACAGCATTTGAGATTTTTGAGCACGAGAAAGTCGAGATTGCTATAATTGAGGTAGGGTTGGGTGGGACACTCGATGCAACAAACGTATTGCAACATAAGCTTGTCACCGTCATTTCCAAAATTGGTATCGACCATCAATCTTTTCTAGGAAATACTATCGAGGAAATCGCTCTTCAAAAAGCCGGCATCATGCGCCATGGGGTTCCATGTGTTGCCGACGGCAGTAACCTCGGTTCTGTAATAGATCTTCTAACGAAGCACGCCGAAAAAATAGGTACCTCCATTCACTTTACAGGTCCAGAGTTCGATCCGCTCGCGAAGATGTTGGGGGATAGCCTCGAGCCACATCAGCGTCAGAATCTCGCATGTGCGCATGAAGCGTTCCGACTCGCGTATCCGCATGAAGACAGGTCTATAGATGTTCTTGCCTCCGCCGCTCGAAATATGGTGTGGCCAGGACGACTTCAGCAGTTGAGTATCGAAGATCTAAGTGGCAGGAAAGCGGATGTTCTCCTAGATGGGGCACATAACCCCCAATCCGCAGAAGTGCTCTCGACCTACGTAGAGAAACACCTACGATTTGAAGGGAAGCCCGTCACCTGGGTGTTTGCTGCCACACAAGGGAAAGATGTATCAGGAATGTTCAAGTTATTATTGCGTGATGGAGATTCCGTCGTGACAGTCGAATTCGGTCCCGTTGACCAGATGCCCTGGGTTCAACCAACAAATTCAGCAGCTTTACTTGACGTAGCAAACGAATGTGGCGTTACAATTTCTTCGCAGTTCAATGCATCCACAGATCTGCAGACGGCCCTCAACCGCGCAAGCCAGATTGCGAACGAAGGTCCGCTTGTCATTGCTGGGAGCCTTTATCTGTTATCTGATTTTTTTAAATTGCTGAGGGGCAATGACGACTGATTCAACATGAAAGAAATATTTTTAGCCCCTAGGGACTATTCGCATAGCCACCTACAACATAACCACCTCGTGAAATTTGGCGTCAGGTCAATTTTAATATGGAGTAGGGAAATGTTGGCAAATTATAGCTTGTGAAAGACAATACATGCGTCGAAAATCATTATAATCGGATTATCCCGCATATACAACCAGTATAAAGCGATGAATACAGGGGATATCATCGTTCAGAGATTCTTCGTTCCGAGGGGAAATATTGTTACACCATTAAAGGACCTGCAATCTTGGAATGAGAGGATCAACTCCTCTTAATGCTCTTAGAATATACCAGATAAATACCATAAATTCCATTACACCTACGAGCTGTAACAGTTCAAGCTTGTCCGGGTTGGCATATGCTTGATTTATGACTAGGATTCGATAATCGTATATTATATACTTATACAGGTGAATATACGGCTAGCCGGTTAATTTATAATCGCTACACTCGCTAATTACCGCTACGGCTGCTTCAGATATAATTCATACAATCGTCAACTCTAAAGGTAACCTGGAAGGTATATAACCTTACGATACGCAATGACTTCCGATTCGCCTAACAATTTAATTATCGTGTGCTGTCACGGCATATGGCTTGGCGGCCCCTCACTTGGCCATGATGAAAATGAGTGGCTCATTGCCGGATTTCAAAAAGGCGAAACACCGACCTTCATCGAGCATATTAAGGCTGGACTGCGCGTATTAAAAGAAGATGCGGACTCTATATTGATGTTTTCTGGGTGGGTTCAAAATTCATATTACGACTTTTTCGGCATTGTGACGGATGTTGGCATATTGGATTGAATCCTAGGATTTTGGTCATTTCTACGCCAATGTTGCCCCTCAGAAAGCCCCTCAGAAACACCTAAACCAGCATGCTCTCAATCCCTCCTTAGTCAATATGTCAAATATTGACTAAATATCTATAGTGGTCCCACGAGGAAGGAGAATCATCTATCAGAAGCCCAAAGTTATGCGAATCTCGCCAGCGCAAACGCATATTTTGACATCTTATCCGAAACCGAAGCGGCGGGGCGGATCTCCTGCGAAGAGCGGGCTTTAGACTCGTACTACAACGTGCTATTTTCGCTCGCCGAATTCTGGAAAAATCAAGGAACATGGCCTAGAAAATTAACAATCGTGAGCCACGCCTTCAAACGTGAGCGTCTCGTCGATTGTCACTGCGGCGCCGTTGGCTTTCCTTTAGACCGCGTTGATTTTGTCGGCGTGGACCCTCCAGGCATGATCGACGGGTCGAATCAGGCTGCCATCAAAGGCATCGTTGAGGCGGTTACCCAGTGGAAAGAGGACCCCCACGGAAAAGGCGAGCTTTTAGCTGGTAAGCGCCGGAAGAGGAACCCGTGGGGAATTCCGCAGACGCTCTTCGCCAACGAAGACGATCGAGCTCGTAGCGGTGTACAATCAATTGCTGTGGGAGAGGAGGAACATCTTATAGAAGGGGTTTCCCAACCATGGTCGCATTAATAAATAGTATTTCTGGATTATTACATCTTTTTGGAATTATAACTAAGCTAGATTTTAGGGGCTGCGGTGTCGTCCTTCTTGTCGTCCTTCGTATCCTCCTTCTTATCCACCAGAGCCATGGTGTCGAGAACAAATCGCACAGCATCTCTCCTCATATCCTTACTGAATTCATGGCCCACACCCGGATAAACATTATCTTCTACATAGATACCTCCATCCGAATACCAGCTGTTTGTTGCAATTTTGAAGAATTGCATGAATGGCTCGCTAATTCTGTACGGGACGAGCTTATCTGCGCCACCAGATAGAACCTGGAACCTCTTCTTAGAGACCCTCGAGTCGAGTACGGGGCGTATTGTCGCCGAATCCTTCGTTGAAATGGTCTTATCTCGATTGTTAAACAAGATACTCCTTGGGTCATATTTATTGCACGCTTTTATCAATGCGTCCGGAAAGTCTTTGCTGCCAAAGAAAGATTGGCCATCCTTCTCCATGAAAGTCTGCAGCTTGGATAATCGTGCGCGATCTTTCATGAGGTCTGCGATTATCAGTACTCATTTTCCGAAATCCATTATACCCCGCGGAATTCCTGCCTCATTTTACATGTTAGAATAAGATATCAGACTTACAGGAATAATCAGGGCATCCGATCACCATAACACCGGCCGTGATCCTAGGATCCGCAAACAAAAGTTGCCATGCACAATGTCCGCCCAAGCTGACGCCCAGAACTAGGTTGTGATCAATCTGCCTCGTCCCACCACCAGGTGTGGCGCCGGGACCATCCCCAGCGCCAAAAAGGTGACTTTCTATCAGATCAAGCAAATTGATCGTGTCCATAACTGTACCCGTGATGATCCCAAACATGTCCTGAGCACTATCCGTGAATAGGGGTTAGCGAACCACATTCTCATATTTCGAATTGCAAATCGCCTCGCTCTTAAGATATATGCTCACTCCGGAAAGCGATAAACTCACTGCGTAGGATTTCCGCTCCGCCAGTCATCATTTGCCCGCGCGTCTACAAGCCGGGTGCCATGGTTTCGCTGGTCGAAAGCGACGGCAATTAGACCGCGTTCAGAAGGCGACTTCTCGTGGTACGCCGATAGGATTTGATCCGCAATATTCGTCATATCATCTTTAGATCGTAGCCTCGGGTGATGCAGCCATAGACACGATATTTTGCTCGCGCCCTCCGGCAACTCAGACAATCCGTAGACGTTCACCTTCAGACCCGCGATCGTGAGCACCACGCACGAGACACTCGGACCGGAGCTTAGAGACCTCGACAGAGGATTATTCGTTTCTGCCGCCATTTCTGCTCGGCCTTCGATTGTCGGATGGTTCCTAGAACGTTGTGCGGGCGAGCCGCCTGAAAGAAAGCGAAACATCTCCTAAATTTGTAATATTGAAGCCAGAATTCCTGAAATGATCTAGCTAGCTGGCGGTCGACTAATCTTCACTTTACTGGCTCTCCCTTTAAAATATCCACTGCGGGGTTGAAAATTATGCTGGATCGGCAAGCACCGACATGGTTAGAACATGGATGCTCGAAACGGACGCACCACGATCTAGACATCGTGAAGAGGATAGTTGATTTATTTTAGAGATTTTTGTTAGCAGCTAAATCTTATATACTCATTATTCTCATCTCATTTGTCCTTTTAGCGCCCATTTTGTACGTCCTCATGCGTTGGTATAGTTGCATTTTAATAGCCCAATCGCCTATCTGCAAGCATTCCCACTTATTTCTAGCAATCAACTGCCTACCTACTAGGTAGGTAGGTAGGTACTAACTAGTTCCACTCTTCCAACTTCAAGATTCGCATCTTCTCCTGAACACTAACAATATGCTAGGTAAGTCCGATTACCATCATAATAGGAGAGACCCTTCCAAGAATGAAAACTGATTGCCGTCGCAGTTGCCCCGGTCTTGCAATCGCCGACGGCACCTACGGCACTGATGTTTATTGTGGAGAGCAGTTACGATTGGGTCGTAGGTGCCGCTAGGACGTATAGAGGAAGCAACGAATAGGCTCTAATGAACGAATAGCGCCTAGGGCTGTGGCACTATGTACGCTCCTAAACCAGCCTCAATAGGGGGCATTGGGTCCTATTGGACACCGCCTAGCTCAGCCCTATTTTGCCCCGTAACACGCCTAGAATCCTAGAAACCGACATAATGTCTGCCTGCCGCAATGACTCCTTGTCGTTAAGAACACATAGGCGAATTCGATACTGATAGCTTACCTGGACATCGAAAACATGTTAGTTAACCTGTCTTCATTTCATAACAGGAACAACGTGACTGTTCCCATTAGAGTCATACGAGATACTACTCGCAGATCTTATACTGCGCCGCAATCCAAGCTGTTGGTTCGCATTATCCCCATCAGAAATAATCATGATTGAACGTGGCATGATTTAGGCATCTTTTACTTGTGTATAAGGCTACAATGTTTTGTTTCGTATAAATAGCAACCATATGCGCCTTCTTCAAGCTATCAATCACTTAGATTAGATTAGGTTCAAACTTCACAATACCCTTAGTAGATATCGTCACACCTCAAATCCCAACTTACAACTTACATCCCAAAAGCGGTGTAAACCAACTCAAAAATGTCAGGCTCCCTAATCAAAACATCCTACGCCTCCAAAGACGTCGCCGTGCCCGCAGACTTCCTGCGAACCGACCCGCCAGACGCCGAAGCGATAACCTTCAAGCAAATCGACTTCGCCAACACGGCGCTCCCGGAATTCAAGGGCCTCTACGCGATAGTCCTCGACCACGTGCTCAGCCCCACGGAATGCGCGCAGCTCCTCGCGTTCGCCGAATCCAGCGTCTCGGACGAGAACCGCAACAAGGAGACCGGGTCGCCGTGGTCGCCGGCTCTCGTCAACGCCGGGGGCGGCTACGAGGTCAGTAGCCCGACGTACCGGAATAGCGATCGCATTATCTGGGATAACCAGGACATGGTGGATCGCATTTGGGCGCGGCTCGAGCGCGTGCCAGAGATTAGGGAGAGTCTGCTTTCCTTCACGCAGGAGTCGAGTCGCGTTGTCCTTCGGTCGAAGGGTAGTGGTGGTGGGGCTCTAGCCAAGCCGACGGTGTGGGATTTCCATAGCGTGAACAAGCGCATGCGCTTTCTGAAGTATGGGAAAGATCAGTTTTTCCGCCCGCACTGCGATTCCCCGTATGGTGAGGTTACGGCGGATGGGCATGCTGTGATGACGCACTACACGCTGCATCTGTACTTGAACGATTCGAAGCAGGAGGTTGGGGATAAGTCGGAGTTGGTTGGGGGCGCCACATCGTTCTTATCGCCGAATCAGGAGCGCAGAGTCGATGTTGATCCTAAGGCTGGGAGGATCCTGATTTTCCAGCATAGGAGACTGTATCATTCGGGCGATGAGGTGAAGGCTGGGACTAAGTATACAATAAGGACGGATATTATGTATCGGCAGCGGATCGAGCAGCCTGAAGCTGAGAAAGCTGCTTAAATTATGAGATTTCATGGTGGTTTAGGATTTTAGCGTTAGTATATTACGAATGTTCATGGCATACGCATAATTAAGTGATTCTTTATATCATTCATTTTGGTCTGTGGCTATCCTATTCACCTAGATACACTGAGATGTTAGTATGTACCTAGGGTATTCAGGGAGATTACTTCCAGTCGGAACTCACCTGAAATTTTCTCTTCAGGCCAGTAGACGTCGTCTCGCTTAACAATACCATCGACCCCCCGAATACCTACCCAACATACCGTCGCAATATATTTCATCCCATATCACGGCCATATTTCCTTAATAGCCTTAAGCGCCTTACAATCCGACTTATGTCCCATCTCATTCCACCCGCGGACCTGGCACTCCTTACTACAATACGCAACAACGCCACAGCCCGTACACCGCATCAGCTTCCGCCCTCCCTCCGCCTCGCCCCCAACCTCCCCCCCCTCCTTCCCACACGCCGCACACTCCCTCTTCTTATCCCCACCCCCCGCCTCACCCACCAAAACGCCCAACGCAATCACCTTTTCCAGGCTCGCCGGCAACACCCTAACATCCCTCCCCTTGCCCTCCGGAACGCGCACCAAAGCCTTCTTCCCCTCCCCACGATCCGTCCGCTCGGCGCACGGCACCACTAGCGTATGTCCTTTTCGGAAGCGCGCCTTGCCCCCACCCCCACTCCCGCCAATAACTAGACCGTGGTGGTCCCCGTCGTCAAAAGTGACGGCGAAGTCGATGTTCGACCTGTCGCGGACGACGAGCGTGGGTTTGGTGATTGTCATGTCCTCTTTGATTTGGGCTACGAGGAACCATGGTGTTTGGGGTGCGGATGAAGATGAGGATGAGGACGAGGGCAGCTCGTTGAATGTGGGGAATATTTGGGGGTTCGTGAAGATTGGCATTTTGGGATGAGATAGGTACCGTCTTATCCTATTCTTGCTTTTTTTATTCAGTGGGAGTAAGGCAGATGATGTGATGATTTTTGGTGGCTTGCAGCGGTTTGGTACTTGGCGGCGCGAAGATCCGCTAAATCGCAGTATGATTAACGCCCTTTACTAGGAGGTGTACGGAAGTGAAAGTGGACGTTAATTTGAGTGAGTTATCTGTAATTCTATAACGAGCCGCTAAATAAATCTCTCATTTCGAGTTATGTCTTATAAAATCAGTGGAAGAATAATGTGTTCTCTTACCACTTGCGAAACACGTTTAATAGATCGTGAGGTGAAACACGGAGTCCATGGGGTGGGATGGTGGGGCTTTGGGAAAACATTGACGATGGGTCCTGCACAGATTCTCAAATGCTTCATTATTCAAAGTAGTAAGTTCATCTCTCCCTCTCTCTATATATATCTACCTAGTAGGTAGGTACCTTTGTCTTTTCAATTATTAATTTCTTTCCAAATCAAAAGTACTAGGTAAGTAAACTTAGCACATTTTCCTTCTAACTCGATTCGAGTATGTCTAGGAAGGTAGATACTCAGTATACATGACTTGTATAGGCCCCCTTTTGACAGAGGAAATATAGATGATTGCCCATGACGATCGCTAATCATATGCATATTATGGGGTTTCCACCTGTCATTAAAAGCCTCAAGACTACCTATAGAATATTTGCAAGCATTTCATGCTGCGGTGCGGGGTTTGCAATAGAGTAGTATTTACGGTCGAAAATATACCCTTCATTGGTTGATAATGACATAAGTACCTAGTATGTAGAAAATGAGGCTAAGGAATCAACCATATTACTGCCTTATTGGTATTTCCCAACCCTCCAACCTGACGTTTTGATTAATTTTTAACTCTTCATGATCAAACTTCACGTATCGAACCATCATATAAACAAACATGTCAGGAAACGCCGTCGGCTTTGCCTTCCAGGCCGATGTCACCAATACAGGATCCCTTCTCCATACTCTTACAGGGAGAGCTTTAAAAGCTATGAGCGATGGTGGCGTTGACTTCTACGCTGTCGTCGCAGCAATTTCTCTCGGCAAAAATATTTCCATCCGGGATTCCTTAGGAAACTCAGTGCGCTCGCACATCATGTCGAAAGGCGGTATACAGTCTGTTCTATCGAAGGCTCTGAGCATTGGATGGGGCCACAAAGGGCTTGCAGTTGAAATGACGAACACGAAAGCAGGAACGAACGCCCTTCTACTGGTTGGCGCAATTGTGACTGGATGGAGTCCCTTCCAGGCTGCCCAGTGCTTTTCGGAGCTTCTCTCTTTGCGTGGCTGCGAGCCCGATGCGTTACCCCATGTCGACGTGTTAAAAAATATGATGAAGTATCTTGCCCCGTTTGTTTACGATCTAGGGTTCTCTAAGGTCCTTGAGAATGTTACGACAACTGCAATTCGTATGATGAAGATAGGGACCCATGATTACATCCAAGGACATATCCACCTTACGATACACGGCGACGCTGCGGGTGTTGCTGGAGGTATCAACCAACTTCTCTTCACCTCCCAGAAAGGAGAGCGATTCTACGTGGTCACAAGGATGAGAGGCGCTTGGTTTGCGGCATTTGCATCTCATATCCTTGGGATGTCTGTCGAGCTACGGCTTAATGATACAATCCTTTGGGCGTCCGCGGGACACAACGGAACTGCCATCTTTGAATTAGGCGAGCACCAAATTGGTACATTATCAATCCATGCAGCTTCCAATCCTCCGATCCAGCTAGTAGACATCTCAGATCAGAACAGTCATTGCCCCATAGTAGTTGACTATCTAGTTGGGGAGGTTTTCACGTCCCTCACTGTCCGAGAGCCAAGGATTCCCCCCATTATTTGGGAATGGGTGGAGCGTCGGATAGTTCTAGTTGTAACTGACACGTCCACATATTCGTTCAAAAGAGATTCTAACTCAAGTCTTCCATGGGGGTATGCACTTAAGGAAACCCTCGAAGCATTCGGATTGAACGTTAACTATACAGAAACTTCCGCGGAAATTGGGAATGGTCTAGATATTTGTGATTTGGACACGAGTTTGCAACCTACGCTAATCAAGGCCTGTGGCAAACACCGCACACATACACGGTGGCGCACCCACATAGAACAAGTCGACTGGGACTGCCTATGCAAATATACCAATAAAGTTATGGTCAGCCTTGCATTTCTCATAACGAGGTTGTAAGTTATGTCCAAAGACATCTTCGTTTTAATATATACTAGTATAGACACTCCCAGGGCTTATACTAACTTTCGACACAATGATAGTATGCGTTGCCGGTTTGATGTTAACGACCTTAGAATCCGGGAAGATGCTTTAAACGAACTGTGCTCACCTTATCGGGGACCCTTAGGTTCTTTTAAAGTCTCGGTAGGACTGAGTCTTGATCACGTCATGAATGATATAATGGCTTTAGTTGGCGACAACCAAGGATATCAATCCAAGAAGGAAGCTGGTTTCACGGACACCGCCCCCAATATACTTGGACTTTCAACCGGGAAATACACTGTCGGCTATACTTATATAATGCAGGATGACTGTTATGACAATCAAGGTCGCCTCATATCCTTGTGGTCAGGCAGGGCTTCTGTCAACGGAGCGACGAGGCGTACTATAACGGAAATGGAAAAATGTTTGCCTATAAAGGCAACTCCAGGCTTCCCCACATCGTCGGTTGCATCGGGCTCCTTCCTTGAACCTCATTATTGCCCTTCAAATATGGAGATCTACGTGGATGTATTCCTGGATGAAGAAACTATTTTGATGCGGTTCGCAGTTGGTTCCGAGAGGCTTCTCGCTCAAACTTTTTCCTCCGCTACGTGTCTTAATACATTGGCTCTGTCACTAAACTTTCGTTGTTCACATGATCCTAAGGAGAAATACAAAGTAGAAAGTCATCAGAAAGTGGTAATCATTGGATTTTACTTCCCTTCGAATTCTTATCTAAATTGGAGTGATGATACCAATGTTACCAATGTTTTCGCCTTGCGCGGCAACAAATTTGAACAGATTGTCATGGCAGGGTATCTTGAAAGTGTCATGGCAGGGTATCTTGGATACATTTTCCAATTAGAGAAATGCTTAAAATGCTGCATCTCAGATGCCTCAGCGAAATTGTGGCTTGATTACACGGTCGTGATCATGGGAGGCTAATCTCGACTTTACATCAGAAAGGCTTTGCGTGGAATTCATTTTTCTTACTATATACATTGTGTACCTAGGTATGAGTACCAATACAATTTCTAATAGGGCAGCACTTGATCTGAGCTTGACTGGAAGTCATTGTGAATTCTGCGACTAGATACTGCGATACGATCCCCTCTGAACTGAAAATGATAACCATATCTATTAACTCCCTATTATTCGAACATTCTTCCCTTGGTTATTAATAGTAATTACTGGTTTGGAATCAACGGCCTTGGTGCTAACCAATAGGAGAAATATGATGGTAGAGGTAATAAAACTTTGGAGATTGAAGGAGTAAGAACTCATATTCTTGTATCGTATCATACGGATCTCCTTAATCCCTAATGGATAACTTTCAGCGTCTCAACTGGCTGGACAATCCACCCTGGTATTAGCTCTACCCTAAACACCCCTATCTGGAGGGCGTCACGTGTTGAAAATTAAGACGCAAAAATACAATATTCTTATATTCCACAGGAAAACACTCATCAGAACCAGTACCAAACGCCTCATGCCATCAGAGTCCTACACTCTATCCTGCTTTCCTTCCTTTCCAGACGCCATCGCAGCTATCCTGCTGGATTGTGATCCTAAAGCACGACGTCGTAATGAATTTTCCAACAAGCATACATATTATTAGACGGGAATTCGGCTCATATTGTGAGTATCGGTGATATCGTAAATCGGTTTACGCCCCAATACTCATCCAAGCGAATGTACCAACCGCGGAAGCGAGAACAAGCGCGGTTAGAATACCAGCACCTGCCCGATCTCCCGTGGTTATCGGCGCCGGAGTGTTGGTGAAGGAGTCGCTCCCAGATCCGGCGTTCGGGTCGCCCTCGCTAGTACCGCCGGTAGCATTAGTAACCGGCGGTTTCGCTTTCGCAACCAATAAGGACGAAACTGCTCCTAACACGTTCATTGTCTGGCCGGCACCGACACTGTTGTCGAATGTACCGCTAGACCACCCGAATCCGCATGTAGTTCCGTCAGGCGGTCCGGTACATTGGTTCACAGCGGCTTGAGCCGACTTCTGTAGGACAGGCAGGATCTTCGAGGACGTAATTGGCGCAATCTGCGTTATGGTGGTCATCCATCGGTGCAGGTAACCCTTGAAACTCAACATATCCGTCGTACAAGTCATGTGCTCCTCGCATGCGATTTCATAAGCCACGTCATTTTTGAAGAAGTCGCGAATTGTTGCGTCGATAAGGCCGTTGAGTCGTGATTCCCATTTCGAGTCACCATCGGTCTATAAATGATGTCAGTAGAAGCATTCTGAAAACAGTCTAGCAATACTTACGAAATTGTACATGTAAGCAGCTCCTAACAGATAGACTGCATTGTTATAGGAAAATTGGGCCTTGTTGATATCTGTGCAGTTGGTTTCGACGTGAGCGCCATCGTAGATTCTGTATTCCGAATCCATGAAACCAACGCCCTGGACCCAATCCCATGTCTTCTCAGCCCAATCGGCGTACGTTTGGTTGTTCAAATAGCGTGCCAAGCGGGCGCCAAGGTTGAAGAAGCATCCGTTGGCGATACCTAGATCTTGTTAGTCTTACGTGCATGAGGGAACTCCCGGCGCCCCACTTACTGTTCTTGTAATCATATCCATTGTTCGAAAAGGGAATCTGCCATCTCAAACCGCCGTTGCAGGTGTTATCATGACGACCGGGATCGGCTTGAGTGTTGAAGACTGCTTGAGCCAGGGCTAACCATTGGGGTTGGCCTGCGGGAGGGTCCGGAAAGTTGGCTTCGGCTGCGAGCATAGCAGACATTCCCCAAAATCCTTGGTCATCGTTACCCAACGAAGCTGTGACATTGGGAGGCATATAGTCTTTGTTCGGGCCAACCTGCCAAAGCATGGCTTGGGTAACCACATCGTTGTATGTGGTGTCGCCGGTGTAATGCCAGTAATCGATCATAGCTCCCCAAAGTGCGCCGCCTTCCCACCAGTAATAATCTCCCGCAGGAGGAGGACCTGGAAGAATACCAGGTGTTTGTCCGGATTCATTTCCGTGGTAATAACTCATAACATTTTTTGCGAGGGCTTTCGAAGTCGAAATGATGTCGTCTAGGATAGAACTAGAAGTTAGCTTGGAGACTTTGAAGACCCGCTAAATTTTCAACACAGTTTAAACGGCTGAAAACGGATTAAATCTTACCATCTGAATCGATCTTAAAAGTTTGCGCGGAGACCAAATCTCCCGTTAATAGGAGCGCGACTGGAAGGACGCGCGAAAGGCGGGAAATCATTATGCTGGATGTGGGAAAAGTTGGCATAAATCAATTGCAAACGAGTGACAGAGTTGGAATAAAGGGAAAACGAAGGTCGCGATCGGATCTATCGCCCTCAGAAGTCGTAAGTAGCGTCAATCGGAATTATGGAGTCGAATAATATCTCGAATGTTGAAGTGTGAATGTGGAATCTTTCCCAAGTCCGCCGCGAAATTGAGGAAATATTAGTTTAGGTTTGGGTTTGGTCTTGGTCTAAGATTCAAATTAAGGAAATAATGGATGAATGGAGGTAAAGAAGGGAGGAGTTTCCCGAATTTCTTTCCTAGGTGCTTGATCAGAGCAGCAGGTTTTGGTGTAATGTACATGTACGAAGTACTTGGGTACTATCAACGGTAAGACATCACAATGGGCAGGTGATGTACCCACTGTACAAGCACTGTAGCAAGGTCGACCTTCCATACTAAAATCCTACTAAATCCCCATGATCTGTATCGACTAACTAATTTTGACACTGTGGGGTTTGGAGGGAGGGGAACAAGAGGGAAACAAGCAGCGCTGAATGACGATGGGAGACCCACAGCCAAGCGAAACTCCCATAACAACCCGCAAGATCGCCCTTTCCTAGCGCCTACCGTAACGATTCCTTTGCCCGGGACTCCCTGCTCCACCATCTTCCAAGGAAATACAAGCTTTTCGTTTAAATCTACTTCCATTAACTAGCCCCGTCTTGGCGCGTCTAGGCGTGGGGACGATCCCAAGTTACTGGCGCTCTCCTATGAGATTGTACTTATTCTTTCACAAAGATAATTGAAGTCTTTTCCCCTTGGTTCGTGGATATTTAGTCAATTCGGACAAAGGCCTTCGAGGACAGCGCTTGACGATGAAACCATTCCGTATTCCGACACCAAATTTAAAGTCGCAAAGTTGCAATGCACGCTGTCGGACATTCATAGATTGAAAACGCGCCACGGATCAGCGCGACGATCCCCTAATTCTTAACGGTCTGACATCAATATAAGTCGGCAAATGCCTGTGACGTTCGAAAGTAAGGAAAGTCAGAAATTCTGTCACAATTGACAACCGAACTTCCATCAATTCTAATAAGTTCAATTACCTATCTCAAATGAAGTACCCAGTAGTCCTTACCCCTTTTCTGAACGTTTTCATCAGCACAGCCTCAATATAGTACAGCATTTGCGTTACAACGACTAAGCGGTAAAGCAATTTTAGTGGCCGACAAGAACTAAATGTGCGACTACCCGAGCGTCATTAGGTACCTTTATTTTTAGTGAGTTGCCTAAAACGTCCGATTAGAAGCTTTCCATTCTTGAAGTTGAATGGTTGAAAACCACCCTACGTATTATATTTCATCTACATTCTCCAGCACTCATCTTATAGAACATCTTAACGCTTAATTATCACTAGATTTAATGATATAATACATTCGATCTCTAAAGAGCAAAGATTCCGCTTATCCACCGGAACACCGTATTAAAATAAGGCTTTAACAAGTCTAAGTTTAGGTTTCCCGTATACCAAAGAAACCAGGGGACTAGCAATAGCGCTAGTATAGATTGGACTTGAACTCAAATCCAATAATAGATACATGGACCTACCCAGTTTAAGTACTGTACCTTCCTAAGAGTTTAATAAATCATTAACTCGAAACCATTTTAGACAACACTAACTACATCCCTCTAACAAGCTTCTTCCATTCTCAATTAATGGGTATTATATCAAATTCATTACTCCCAATTACCATGCTACGAGGCCTATATACTCCTCGAATCCAACGCTAAATCGAATAAAATCCTCACCCCATCTCAAGAATCAAGCAGCTCATACTGCGGCAATGACTCCGTACTCGTACTCGCACTAACCCCAGGCGTCCGATCCAAATCGCCTCTAAGACACGTAGTATAGATATCGATCCTCATCCTCCTAACCCAGTTCTCCCAACCGGGATACCGTGCGTGCGGAAGCACCACCACCCTATCCCCCGGCATCAACGCCTTAATCCAAGTCCCGCGCTCCTTATCCGCAACCTCCGGGTCCGCAAGACTCCACACCAGCTTATGGGTATACCAAGCGCGGTTGGCGCCACGGTTATGCGCGAGGTAGATCTCGTGGTTAGTCGCGCCCTGGTCCTGCGGCCCGGCTAGCTCCTGCGCGAACACCGAGTTCTCCCGTCGGTGCACGTCCGCCGTGAACCACGTCCAGCTCTCGCCCCGGCGCGGGTCCGAGCAGTATCCCTGGTCGTGGCCCGTGATTTCGAACTCGACGCGCCGGACGGGTTTGGACGATAGGCTTGTGATTGCCCGGCTTGTGAGGTACGGGGTTACGGGGTCGCCCCATCGGCGGACTTCGTCGGATCTGTCGATGCTGACGCGGGTGCTGCTTGAGCGGATCCAGTACTCTGCTAAGTCTAGGATATAGGAGGTCAAGTATGCCGATGTATGGCTCTGGTGGCATGTTCTCAGCAGGGGTGAGTTTTGCCGTCTTAGCTTCCTTTGCAGACATAATGCTGCTGTTATGATGTTCTCCTCTTGTTTTGGCCAGTATTCCACGCCGGCGTTTGGTATAGGGGTGATCGAAGATCTACGCAGTATGCAATTTCCCCGAGGTTGCTGCTGCATCCATGCGATGTCGTCTGCGCTTAGTTCACCAGGCTCCGGCGAAGAATGATAGGTGGCCATGACGCCCATTATTTCTGAGAAGCGTCTTTGAATAGCTAATCTAAGTGGCGTAAAACCTTCGTTATCCTTGACATTGATATTAGCGCCCGCTTTCAGGAGCCTCGAACATGTATCGACCAAGTTAGCGTTGGTTGCTAAGTGTAATGCGGTCTGACCGATTTGATTCCGCGAGTCGACTTGGATTCCGTCTTGGTTTAGCAGAACGATCACGGCATCTAGGTTACCACTCCTTGCTGCATAATGAAGGGGTAAACTTCCTTCATCGTCAGGAATGTTGTAAAGTTGAAGATTCGCAAATTTCTGCATTAAGAATTCCGTATTCTCGGGTTTGTTCCCACCAGCAGCGTGGTGTAAAACACCGGGTTCCCCTGGCTTATTCAGTAAGTCCGGGTTGAGATTTTCTAACAACAAATTAATCATCGTAGGACCACAGGTCCTCGCAGCGAGGTACAATCCGTGCAGGACTTGCGATGGATAGAAGCCAGCAAATTTGTGTTGTCTATCCTTCGCTAATATCGTATCGACAGCTTGAATATGGTTGCGGCGAATAGCTGCTTGAAATGGCGTGTCGCCTTTTCTGTCCTGCCTTGTTAATAGGCCGTTAGCATGGGGGCTATCCAGGAGTGCTTCTAATATCCGTTGAGGGCCAGAAGTGGCGGTCTTATCGGGGTTCTTGACGCTTAAAGAGGAGTCGTTAACAGCTAAATGGAGTGCGGTCTTCCATTCAAAATTTCCGGTGAGGATCACTTGCTCCTTACGTCCTGGTGGCCATTTGGTCTTCTCATAATGACCCATGATGCATTCAAACACGCTAAAGTCGGTCGTAGTAACAGCCTCCATGAGCGCCGTACTCCAATACACGTCGCGATTGATAAGTAGCCTACTCATTGTGTCCTTTTCCATTATCGCATCCAGCAATGCGGTCTTGGACCCCTTCGCAGCGTGGGCCCATCTTATGGCCTCTTCTAGAAGGGTCGTACTCCACTCGTGCTGACAATGTGCTTCTATGTTGATACCGTAATCCAAGAGGACCTGGAGAGCACCCAGAGATCCGTAGCCAACGGCGAAAACTGCGGGCTGCCAGCCCACGGGGTGTTGGATCGCTAGGTTAGCATCTAATTTAATGCTCGGACTACTTAGGAGCGCTTTGATCGATTCGACGGAATCATTGAGGCAAGCCCAGTGAAGCGAATTTCCGAACCAGCGCTCATTGGGATCACCAGCCTGTTCTGTATTCTCTATCAACCAGTCAAGGCTCACTGTGAAAGGACGATCCGCGTTGCTACGAATCACGCCAAAGAATGCGGCCACATCCATCGCCACGGCTTTCGTAAAAAGGGCATTGCGGAGATCGGTCTCCTGCATCATCGGCGAAACCCTTCCTCCAAGGCGTAGAAGAATCGTTAACGCGGCGCGTTGAACATGTTCAGGGCGTTGTAGGAACCCAAGTAGTAGTTCAGTAGTCTCACTTGAGACGTCAGACTCTTCTGAACCAAGGACTTCGGCCTCATGACTGCAGTGGTATCCGAAATTCAGGGCCGCATACGCCAGAAAAGGCGTTTCTTCTTGTGAGGGCCACATCTGAGCCACATACCCGCCTTTTGAAAGGGTTAGGTCATTAAGACCGAGGAAAGTTATACAGGTCCGCGCTATGTCTCCGTGGCTATGCACAAATTCTTCACCTTCCCTAAGAGAATTGAAATATTCTTGCGTGGTGTAATGGACGAATCTGACGGTCTTGCTATCGCCTTCCACGACGACAAGACCAGCGCAGTAGTTCGTAATATCGCTCTCATCACCGACGGCATCTTCATCTAGTTCTTCATCGTCCGGGCTAACAGCAAGCGCGCACAGGAGCTCTGCAAGTTTCAGCGGTCGTCTAGCGAAGCAGACCCAGCGAATAACCCGCAAGGCAAATTCTTCGATGTTTGCACCTTGGTCTCGGATGCGCGACATAGCTTGATCATACGTATCCTTCACGACGTTTTCACCCTTAGGGATACGACTGAGCTCATCTTTTAGACCCTTGAGTGTGATAGACCTACTTAAGGAGTCAAGATGCATCCTACAAAGTAGAAACCTAAGTACAGAATTATGTCAGCATTAATTCTCGGGGCAATAGGGGGGTTAAGGGTAGCACAACATACATTCCGTTAGCCCTGTCGATCACGGTGCGACGTATCGCCTCTGCCAATTCCGGTTTCCGTTCGACGTAGCCGGATATCTTCTTTGATTCCCTTATTCGCGCATTTATATAAACGCTCATGTCTTCATTAGTAGGTATAAACCGAACCGATCTCACATCGTTAAATCCCCCATTATCGGAATGGAGAGTTCGAGATGTGACCAACACATTCACCAAAGGTTGTAAGCTATGGAGGCCATCGATGAACCCATTCCGCTCGTTTTCATCAGTACATTCATCGAGGGCATCGACGACGATATAGACTCGCTTCCAATCTCCGCTAGTCAATTCCTCTCTTATGAGGTTGATCATATGAGTCCGAGTAGGCGTAAAGTCGAAGCGCGCGAAAATCTCTCCAAACAACTGCTCAATCTCAGTCGCCGACGGACCTCGCCGATGGAAAAGCTGGGCCCAGATATTACCAAGCAGCACCGAGGCTTTCTGGTCTTGGCGCTGGCGATAATCGCAGTAGACATATGCCAAGCTGCTAGTATCGCTCCCTTTAACATTCTCATAAAGATATTCAATGGCCGTTGAAGCCATGACTGTCTTGCCGGCACCAGGTGCTCCCGAACACCACAAGGTTGAGCCGGTAGACTGCATCCAATCCTGGAACTCGGAAGATTCAAGGAACCATTGGCCGGTTCCATCTTGCCGCTGTTGAAGGACGTTTCCGTGCTTCTCCGAAAAACTAACAGGGGCGTAGTGCTGCACAATCCGATCCTTTTTACCCCGGAGATTCTCTTCCTCCACAGTACTGTTGAGCGCTTTGACACCTTCATCAATAGCCTTGGTCTTCTGATTGGTGTCAAGCGAGAGCCACGAGCCAATGAAGCCATTCATACGTGTCGCCTTATTGATAGTTTTCTCTATGTCCTTTTCCATATGGACAAACCGTACTTTTTGCAAGAAGCCCTTAGTGCTTAGCTTCTCAAATTGCCGAGCTAGATTGATCATGCATGTTTCCAAGTCTTTGATAAGATCCTCGAGCCCTAGGGGACCACGAGTCGAGGAATCGGTGATAACCTGGCGTTTGACTTCGTATAGAAATTGAAGCATCGTGCTGGCCGTATGACCGAGATCATCGATCAATTTGGAAGCGCCGATTACCATGGCGCAGAAGTTGATGACTTTGCCGGTCACCTCTATTAACTGTATAATAGAGGCGACGGAGCCTACGACATCCATGGCGGAGGAATTTTAGCCCGCAACTGCATACGCAGTCGCAGAGCTCCTAACTTAATTGTATTTGTGATAATATAGAAAGGAAACAGAGGGTTCTGTTAGATATTCGGGGATTTCTGATCAATGAGGGTCTGAAAAAGGCGAAATAAACAAACTGAGATTGGACGAACAAGCCATGCCGTCGTTACCAGGCAGTGATATTGTGGGAATTAAGTAAACATAAAGAGGAGCAGAACGTGTTTCATAAACTTCAGCTCCAAGATGGGATCTATGAATAGGATCTATCAGGTGACGCCTTACCCCGGACATCGTCTGTCGAATTTGGTGATTAGCCCCTATTGCTCCTAGGCTCCTAGGGGTTATGTAACCTATGTTACTAAGTAATCATCCCAGCAAAGTCTCAGCAGAATGTATCGGACCAGACTTGATACATATATGTAAGCGACGCTCAGCTTTGTGTGACCACATGCTACATGTTACAAGTAGTTAGGAGGTGGGAAATCTGCAGGTTCCCAGTCGAGGGGATGGGGGTTTCAACGCCAAGACATGCAGCATCGGAAAAGTCAGCCCTAGAGGCCAATTTACCAGGGGTCGGCGATGATACCCTTATTCGGCCGAGATAATGCAGATTATCTACTTCTATCCAACCAGTCCTACTCATACCTATACGCTACGTAGAATATGGAAATGCTTTTCTAGATATCATGATGTTCCCGGTTTTCTTCGTTGAGACTGATATAATAATAGCTTCATGCGCTCAACCTGGGCACCTACATACCTACATAATTCCGGTCTCATTTGTGATGCTTTTTTGGCCCCCACCATGCAGCACTATCCCCTTTTCGCCCATCTATGCATGCGCCATCTCGGACTTCTTTCTGGTATGGTGGGCCAGGTCACAAAAACCGCCAAATCCCGCCAAACCAAAAAACTTCATAAGATGTATATGAGTATTTCTGTATAGATGAATATTGATATGTACTTATGCCATTATATTCATTTATTGGGGTTGGATAAAATTTAAATATTATATAAAATAAAAATTTTCAAATAATAATAAAATAATATTATAATATAATAATATATAAAAATTTATAAAAAATTAAATTAAAAAAAATAAATTTAAAAAATAATTATTAAAAAATTATTAAATTTATTTTTATAAAATTATAATATTATTAAAAAAAAAATTAATTAAAATATAATTAATATAAAAATTATTATAATAATTTATTAACGTATATTAAATATAAATTAATTATATAATTTATAAAAATATTTTAAATATAAAATTAATTTTTATTAAATTAATATTAAATAATTTTTAATATTAATATTTTAATAATTAATAATTAATAATTAATAAATAATAAAATAAAAATAATATATATTATATAATATAAAAATAATTATTTTTAATATATAATATTTTATAAATTTTAATTTAAATAAATTATTATTTATTTTAAATATTATATAAATTATTATATTTTAATTTTTTTAATTAATTAAATTTATATAAATTTAATAATTTTTTAATTAATTATTTAAAAATTATAATTATATATATATAAATAATATTAAATTTATAATATAAATTAAAATTAAATTTATTTATAATATTTTATTTTTTAAAAATAATATAAAATATATATTTAAAATTAAAATTTTTAAAAATATATATTTATTTTTAATTTTAATTATAATTAATTATTTTTTTAATATAATTTTAAATTTTTTATAATTATAATTAATTAAAAATTTTTAATTTTATAATATTTTTAATTTAAAATATTATTAAAATTTAATTATAAAATAATTTAAATTAAAAAAATTAATTTTATTTTTAAATAATTTTTTTTAAATTTACGTTTTATAAAATATAATTAAATTAAATTTATTAATTAATTAAAAACTTTTAATTAATTATAATTATAAAAAATTTAAAATTATATTTAATAAAAAATAATTAATTAAAATTAAAATAAAAAAATATAATAATATATATAAATAAAATTTTAAATAAAAATAAATATTAAAATTAATATTATAATTTATATAATTAAAAAAATAAATATTTTATATTATTTTTAAATAAACGTAATAAAATAATTATATTATAAACGACGTTAATTTTAATTTATATTATAAATTTAATATTATTTATATATATATATATATATATATATATATATATATAATTTTTTAAATATATTTAATATTAAAATTATTATAATAATTTATTAATATACGTTAAATATAAATTAAATATATATAAATTAATTAATTTTATATATATATAAAAATAAAATTTATATATTTTAATAAAATACGAAAAAAACATATATAATTTATTAAAATAATTTAAATATAAAATTAATTTTTATTAAATTAATATTAAATAATTTCCGGTATAAATATTTTAATATATAAATTAAATAAAAAAATATATATTTAAAAAATTAATTATTTATATAAATTATTTTTTAAATTTTATATAATTTTATTTATATTATTTTATTTATTTATTTTTATTATATTTTATTTAAAAAATATTATATATATATATATTATATTTATATTTAATTAAATTATTATACGTAATTAATTTAAAAATATAAAAATATATAATATATATAAAAACGTATTTAATAATTAATAAAAAAAAAATTATTTTTATTTATTTTTTAATTATTAATATATAATAAAAAAATTTATTAAAAATAATTATTTATTTAAATATTTAAAATTTAAATTTACTTTTATAATAATATTATTAAATTAAATTTAAAATAATTTTTATAATATTATAAAATAATTAATTTAATTATTTTTTTAAATATTTTTTAATAAATATTTTTATATAACATAATAAATATTATTTTTATTTTTTTATAAATATTTATTAATAAATTATTTTTTATTTAATTATATTAAAATATTAAAACCGGAAATTATTTAATATTAATTTAATAAAAATTAATTTTATATTTAACGTATTTTAATAAATTATATAATTTTTTTTATATTTTATTAAAGTATATAAATTTTAATTTTTTATATATTAAATTATAATATAATATTTAAATATTTAATTTTATAATTTTAAGTTTTATATTAATATTTAAATAATAATATATTAAAAAACTTTAAAAATTAAAACTTAATTTAATATAAATATATTTTCGTTTAATAATTATTTATTATTATAATTATAATTATATAAATTTAAAAAAATGTATTTAATAATTTTAAAAGTTTATTATAAATATTTTTTTAATATTAAAACATTGAAATTATTTATTTTAATTTAATATATATAATTAATTTATATATATTTAATTTATATTTAATATATATTAATAAATTATTATAATAATTTTAATAAATTAATATTAAATTATAATATAATATTTAAATATTTAATTTAATAATTTTAAATTTTATATTAATATATAATTAATAATATATTTAAAACTTTAAAAATTAAAATTTAATTTAATATTTAAAATTATTATTATATTATTTAATAATTTAATATAAATATATTTTTATTTAATAATTATTTATTATTATAATTATAATTATATAAATTTTAAAAAATATATTAAATTATTTTAAAAACTTATTATAAATATTTTTTAATATTAAAATTTTATTTATTTTAATTTAATATTATAATTATAATTATATTTATATTTATATTTATATTTATATTTATATTTATAATAAATTTTATTTATTTTAATAAATTATATAATATAATTATATAAATTTTATATATTATATTAAAAATTATTATAAATTTAATTATATTATATTAAAAAATATTTTTAAATATTAAATTAAAATAAATAATATTTTAATATTAAAAAAATATTTATAATAAGTTTTTAAAATTATTAATTACGTTTTTTTAAATTTATATAATTATAATTATAATAATAAATAATTATTAAACGAAAATATATTTATATTAAATTAAGTTTTAATTTTCAAAATTTTTAATATATTAATATAAAATTTAAAATTATAAAATTAAATATTTAAATATTATATTATAATTTAATATATAAATTATTTAATTAAAATTTTTAAATAAATTTTAAATTTATTTTATAAATATTTAATTAAAATAATTAAAAAATATAATTTAATTTATTTTTAAATAAAATTAATTAATTAAAATATTATATTAAAAATATAAATTAAATAAAATATATTATAATAAAAAAATTTATATATATATAATATTTTAAATTTAAACTTTATTATTTTAATTTTTTAAATTTTTTATTTATATAAATAATTATATATTAAATTAAAATAAATAAAAAAATAAAATAATTTTTAAATATTAAAATAATTATTATTTATATGTTTATTTTAATAATTATATAAATTAAAATTATTTAAAATATAAAAAAAATATTAAATTAAAAATATTATATAAATTTTAAATAAATTAATATAAATATTAAAAAAAATATTAATATTATTATAATAATTTATTAATATATATTAAATATAAATTAAATATATATAAATTAATTATATATATATATATATATAATTAAAATTTACGTATTTTAATAAAATATAAAAAAAATTATATAATTTATTAAAATATATTAAATATAAAATTAATTTTTATTAAATTAACGCCGGATAATTTTTAATATTAATATTTTAATAAAAATATATTATATAATAATTTTTTTATTAATATAAATTTTTAAATTAATTAATTAAATAATTAAAAATTTAAATTATTTATTTTATTATAATTTAAATAATTTATATATTTATTATATTATTATGAAAAAATTATATATTTAATTTATAATAATAAATAAATAAATAAATAAATAAATAAATAAATAAATAAATAAATAAATAAATAAATAAATAAATAAATAAATAAATAAATAAATAAATAA